>CP135125.1:2229184-2316241 GCA_032248835.1 Ophiostoma piceae
AAAAAAAAAAAAAAAAAAAAAAAAAAAAAAAAAAACTTTGATGAAATCTGTATGATCTCTATTATCTTTAAAATAATTTTAAACCATACTTCTATTGCTCTGCACAAACTACATATTTCCAGAGTTTGTTCTCGCGATAATCAGAGTCGCGATGTTGACTAAAGGCGGTGAAGCCATGCCACTATACGGGAGTCCCACTTAAAGCTTATGATTGGCTCCCGCTGTTCTGCCGGTGTAAAACAGTAGAGTGACCAAAAATTTACGAAAAAGCAGTCAATGGTTGGCGACGTCAGTTGGCTTTCGCGAAGCGCATTCGAACTATTCTTCTGATTACTTATTTTCTGCTCGACTTTACACCCAGACAGTCACTCACACGGAACTGCTTAAAACAACTCTCAACGCACGAAAAGCAAGCGACAAGAAAAAAGCAAGAGAAACAAAGATGGCGCCCGCAGACGTCGACGCCGACCCCATCGTCGCGCGGTACAACGTCTTCCTCAAGCCACAGCTGCCCGAGCACCAGAAGCTACTGGTGCTGCAATACCCCAACAAGGTCGACAAGAATGGCCAGGTCGCAAGCTCCGGTGGCGGCACTCTCCAGACACCCACGGAGCTGCGCATCAAGACAGGCTCCGGCATGGTCGAGGTCGACGTGCCGATCGACTACACAAGCGCATACGACCGCACCAAGGGTGTCGCCTGGGGAACAGCACTAGCAACTTCTACAAAGGCGAAAGCAGGCGGCAGCCACGGTCTGGCCGGCGGCTTTGGCGTCGGCGGCCAGCAGAATAACAATCGCAATGGCGGCGGACGCGGCGGCGGCGGTGCTGCTGCATCAAACACAATAATCGAGGACGACGGCAGCGCGGGCCGTGCCATCACATCATCGACCGACTGGGCAGACGCTGTGCGCCAGGACCGCGTGCTGCGCATGCAGACTCTCGGTGGCATGTGCCCGCCGGCACGGATCGCCGAGGCCAAGTGGATGATTGGTGTTTTCGATGGCGGCAATGTCCATCTGACACCCGTGTCGTCCATGGTCCACCTGCGGCCACAACTCCACCACATTGACGCTGAGACTGAAGTTGAGCGCGCTAAGCACCGCGATACGAGCTCGGGCGCTGGCGGCGACGGTGCTGGCGGTGCAGGTGCTGGTACGGCCGGCGGCCCCCGCGGACAGGCTGGTCCCCGTGCCATTCACATGACAGTCAAGAGCGCCGGTGCCGACGGTGAGGAGATTATCACCGAGACCATGGCTGACCGCCTGCGTGGCGTGCAGATGGAGAACTGGTCGCGCATGGTCTATGTGGGCGACGACGACGAGCACTCGTGGGATGTGTACGACCAGACTCTGTTCCTCAAAGACCCGGCTCCGGCTGAGGTCGAGGGCGCTGAGACAGGCAAGGGCAAAGAGGCTGCTGCCAGTGGTGCTGCTGCTTCGCTGCAGGCCAAGGTGCCTGCTCTGCGCACAAACTGGAACGAGGACGACATGCTGGTGGCCATCAGCAAGATTGAGAAGCCCGCCGACGACGACCTGGTCAAGCTTGAGTCGCGGCCGAGCAAGGGCAAGGGCAAGGGCAAGGGTAAGGTCACTTTTGCTGAGCCCGGCAACGTGTCAGCCGCAGCAGCCCCTGCCGCCGCTGTGGAGGTCAAGGCCGAGGTGGATGTACAGGCGGCACAGACCAGAATGCGCCCACTGGCACGGCCGGCAGCGTCTCTTGCAGCAGCCGGTGCTGGGCCAACAACAGCTCGGGGGCGTGGCGCGCGTGCTCGCCAGGCGTCGACCAAGGGCTCGGCCATGGATATCGATCCATAGCTGGGAGTATAAGCAAAAGACCACAAAAGCAAAATAAATTTGGTTGCATTTACGGAGTTATACGGTTATGAATCTGGGGATTGGTATCATTTTAGATTTAGGTTTTGCTGCTCATTCTAAGTTATAGCACATCAAAAAACATATCAAGATCACATCAAACATTGGGCGTTTATGTTTTTGTCTGCTTCTAGCAAATGGCCAGGCAGTCATTATTAGATTCGTGTCTATGTGTAGTAGAGCGACGAGATTTTGCAGAGATGTTTATATGCAGTTTCTGCGTCAGGCTCTCGAGGCAGCAAAATAATAGCCTCACGGAGAGAGCCGGCAAGTATCATGAGATGCATAAGCAACGTTCATAAAATCTCATATATAAGAACATCTCTTCATCGCAGTGCCTCAGCACAGGTATCGATCGATGCTGGATAATTTCTGTTAAAAATGTCGAAAAATCGCAGCCCATTCTTCTTCTTTCCAAACTCGCTCCCTCATCTGTGGCAGAGCTTAACTCTCCCAGATTCATCGGTCCATGTGTTCAAAATCGAGACCGGAAATTATTCGTCCCCAAATCGTCCCCTTAATGATCAGGCTGCAATGCCTGATCTTTGCCAAAGCGCGCAAGTTGTTGAAGAAAATAAACTGCGGCCTGGCCTCTCCGTGTTTACGGTAGCCAGATCCAGACCAGCCCTGCTATTTCGAGCAGGGCCGGGACTGGAACTGGCGCCGTTGTTTTTGTTGGGCAGAGTCAGTAGTGAGACTCTGCTGGGTGGGTGGTGCAAGTGATAATAATAATAATGATAATGAGAACAATAAAAGCAAGGTACAAGGCAGTAGTGACAGTTTTTATGGTGTTTTTTTGGTGCATCAAGTCTTGCCAGAGCAGGACAGTGTGGTGTGTGAAGAGATAGAATGAGGAGATAGTGGCAAACAAAGATAAAAGTAAAAGGTTAAAAACATGAAAAAGCGGAAGATCATAACAGGAAAGCTGGAAGAGATGGCAGAAGAACAAAACATGGTAAAGCAACGCTGAACGGTAAAATAGAAAAAAGGCCGTTTAATAAAAGACACGGACACTTTAGATTAGGAGGGACTTAAAAAAAGACATCCTCTCCTCGGCAGGTTTCGTGGAACCTGATTACTGCAAAAGCTCGACATCGAGACCGATGGAGCGCATAAACAGGTTGACGCTCTGCTTGCGCTGCGTGGCGAGGTCGACTGGCAGCGTCTTGGCCGCCGCCACGGTGTCCATGACGCGGTCCTTAACGGAGATGACCAGGCGCGAGTGCTGGTCGGGCGTCGCGCAGATACCCATGGCGGCCAGGAACTGCCACACGTAAATGTCCTCGTCGACAAAGACGGTGCCGGGGAACATGTACGGCAGCGTGGGCTCGATCTTGTTGAAGAACTCGTTGTAGGCGTTCTCCCAGTTGACGCGGTCCTCGGGGGTGCCGGCGTTGGTCTGCTTGATCTCCTCAGCGCGACTCAGTACCATGGTCATAACAGAGGCGCCGATGCGCGACTTGGCAATCGTGTCGAGGTTGCAGTTCGTGATGAGGCCCAGCACACCGGTAACGAGGTTGAGCTCCAGCTCGTTCATGAACGTGAAGAGCGTGTTGTTGACAGCCATCGAGAACCGGTCAATGCTCTCGCGCATAGCGGCAGTCACGGGCAGGCCGCTGTTGGCCTGTGCGTTGCGCACAATGTCCAGCTGGTCCAGGTGAACAATGATCATGGTGAGCACAGTCGTGCGCTGCTCGTGCGACAGGTGGCGGAAAACACGCGGGATCGCCTGCATACCCTTGGGGAAAGACAGCAGGGCAATGAAGGGGTGCACCGTGTAGGCGCCGATCTGCTCGTGCACCTTGAGGTAGCGCCACAGCTTGGCGGCCAGCTGCTTGTTGTTCTCGGCCCACTCCAGGTTGCGCTCGATCATCTCCTGGTCCTCGTCGTTAGCCGGGGGAGGAGGCATCTTGCGGTCCTGGTCCTCGATCTCCATGAGGGTGGCGTAGACCTTCTCAATGCTGCTGAGAACAGTCTTGCGGTCCAGGGTCTTGTTGGCGGTGCCGTTGCTGGCAGTGCCGTAGGCCGACGCGGTTGCGGCCGCAGTTGCAGACGGCGAGCCAGGAGTCGCCGAGTTCTCAGACCGCTTGATGTTAAGAAGAGGCTTGGGAGTCTTGGCGTTGCTGAAGGAGATCTTGCCGAGGGTGCCCTCAATGACAAGCTGCTTGTTCTTGGGGCGGTTCTTGGCGGCCTCAACGGCGCGCTGCACCTGCTGCTCCATGCGCTGAACATGGGTCTCGGCACCACGGTCGCGGTTCATGTAGCGGCGCGAGTGCATGCGACTGCCGGTCTGGAACAGGTAGGTCTGGGCAAAGTTGTTGAGCGGCTGGCTAGGGTGCTGGCGGCTGCTGCCGCGGATCTGGCTGAGGACCTGGTAGTAGAAGTCCTCCTTGAGGGCCTCGTCGGTGCCGTGATCGTTGGGGTTGCCGGTAGCAGAAACAAGCTGCTGCAGCTGGATACGCGTGACAAAGTTCTTGTCCTGGGGAGTCATGAGACCGTTGTTCTTGGACAGCAGGAAGATCTTGTGATTGCGCTTGGCACGCTTAGCCTCCTGCTCCATGTACACGGCCTTGGCCTCCTCGGACAGGCCCTGCACCTGGGACGGGTGGGTGATGATGTGCGGCTGGCCGAAGGCACTCTCTTGGCGCTGGTGGCCGGGCACCTGCTGGCCAGGGAAGGGCAGTTGAATACCGCCAAAAGGAGCCATCTCACCGGCAGCCGGGTGCCGGTTGGGGTTCTGCAGGATCTGAGTTGGCTGGTTAGGAGCGCTCTCCTGGTTGAGCTGAGGCGGCAGCTGGTGCTGCTGCTGCTGCTGGAGGTGCGACGGAGCGGGAGGGAAACCGGGAGGAGTTTGCATTGCCTGGTTACGCTGCAGCATGGACATTTGGGGACCCAGATTCTGGAACTGCGTCAGACCCATCATCTCGGGCGGCGGCATGCCATAACCATAGTCCAGTGGGGGCTGCTGGTACTGCTCCTGCATGTGCTGCAGGTGGGCAGGGGTTGCGTGCTGCTGCTGCTGCTGAGAAGGAGTCTTCTGGGCGCGCATGGCGGCCTCGACCTCCTCCAGGCTCAAGATCTTGCGGCTGGCAGCAGGGCCGGGGATAGCAGACTGCACGGGCGTCGCCGACATGTTGGCAGCAGTCGAGGCAGCAGGCTTCTTGGGTGCGACACCCCAAAGGGCGGCGTCGACGGTAAGCTCGGCCTCGGGCTCGTTGTACTTCTCGTAGCCAGTGCGGATGGGTCTCGACGTGACGGGCTCCGGCGCAAAGAAGCCGTAGTGCTGGCTGCTAGCGGGAGGGCCCTGGTTGTAGTCGTGGCGCAGGGGGGCATTGCGGGTAGCAGGCTGCAGGAGGTTGAAGCGCATGTGCTCCTGGTCAATGGCATCTGCGACCTTGGCCGTCTGGCTGTAGTAGTCAAAGTCCTTGCCAACCTGGCCGGAACCACCGAAGGCGCCAAGGCCACCGCCGCCTACAGCACCAGAGCTGTCGCCAAAGGTGTCGTCGTTGAAGGCATCGCCAGTCTCTTCAAGCTGGTCACCGAGACCATCGTAGGTGTCTTCGAACTCGAGGGCGTTGTCGACCACGTTGCCGCCGGAAAGGCCCGCAAAAGGGTCATTGGCCTGCGAAAAACCCGGCGCCGCCGTGTTGTGCGACGGGTTATGACGCGTAGGGTCAAAGCCGAAAAAGGCCATGATGGATGTTGAGATGGGTGTTGTTGTGTATAGGCATACACGGGTGGTGAGGGGAGGGAGGGATGATGATTGTACAAACAAGGTTATCGCAAGGTGGCAAGGTTGCAAAGGTGTGGTCAAGAAAAGTGGGATGGCTCAAAGCTACTCAGCAGGCGCGGCGACTGTTGTCGCCAATACACGTGACTGATTTATCACGTGGAGTTTTGTCATATATCACGTGCTCTCTTTACAGACATAATGCGCATCGACTGATAGCACACACGGCGCACGATGTCGCCCTTCTTTTTGTTTATTGAAACTTGATTCCATAAGACACCTTTTTCAAGTGCATCGTGGTTATCAGCATAGTCTTCTATCAGAATATCATCGAGCTGCATGACTGTGGCGCTGTGCTCCGGCATACCCGGTCGAGTGCAGCAGCAAGGGTCTGGCTTTTCTACGAGAGACTTGAACAATAGCATGCCCCAGGACGCCAGAATATCAAGTTTGTGTTGTCACAGCCTTGGTAGGTGCTGCTACTCTGTAGATATGGTGTGGTCAGCATGGTCCGTCCGCATGGCTCCGACGGGTTGATTAAATCTTTATTCTATTTCGAGACGCCCCTTTTGACTGACATTCAAGATAGTTACATCCAGACGACATGCCTCGTATTTGTAGAGTCTGAATTGTGGCTATGGTGTACTCAGTAGAGCATGTATACATCGTACTTGTGTAGACAGTACAGCGTGGTGGCTGCTGTCATCTCAACTCGAGTCCACGCAACGCGCAACAGTATGGGGACACTTACGACAACTAATAAGGCAGTCGATACCACAGAAACAGTTTGGAAGGTCTAATGGTAGCTCAGCTCCCCGCCGTCTCCGCTCGTTGACGGCCTTCTTACACTTTACCAAGAGAACAGCTGTCCGCAGTCGAGTGTACCTGAGCGAGTTGTGCAACCTTCTTCGGCATATCATACTGCAGTGACGAGCCGGATTCTGTTCCTGTCATTCGCAGACATTCTTATTTTCTGTTCTATTTCTTAGAGAATATTCTTAATCTCTTCTTATTTTTGTCAGCTGCAGTCTTTGCGTCCTTCGACAGCCGTCCAACTCATAGCCAACCAATAAAGCTGCATGATATATCAGAAAAGGGAAAGCCACAGAGACAATCTCACATTGCAATATTCTTACTTTTGAAAAATCAATATTGCTTGGCTAGGGCTTGCATTAATTCGAGTCTTCTCGCAAAGTCTCGCTTTGTGCTGCGTTACCTCGTGGAAACACGCTAGCAAGTACGAGTGTCTAATACAATGCCTGCTCTTGTACTTTCAGTTCTTCAGGTACCAAGTTCTTCAAGACTCCTGCCTATTTCAGCCTGTAATTGCAGTCCTCGGGCAAGATCATCATCCCGAGATACTTCGTACTTGTGCTGACTACGAACCAGTCGCTCCTTCCTCCGCAAATCCCTTTCCAAGGTGAGAGACACTGCCTAATACGGCTAGCAGATCAGGGCAGCTTAGATCTGTCGACACGCTGAGACTGTACCTGGCGGCAGCCCACCGCGTAAAGAGCTTGTTAGACCCCAAGTTACAGCGGCGCAGTGGTGTACAGGCATTGAGACAACCGCGCGCTGCACATCCCTTGCCAACGCGCTCACTTTTTGTTTCTTTTCTTCAAGTAGATCAATTTTCGTATCTCGCCTGCGTCTAGGCTTGGCTATCATCGCTGCTGTTTTCTCAATTTAGCACCCTCTGGTACGCTGAAAAATAGCTGTTGACGGCTGCCCCCCTTTCTAATGCTTAATCCAGCCTCCTGCCCCTATTCTGCATTCTCCCTGTCGCACCTGCCTCACATATCTCAAGTCTCCCTTGACCGTACTTTCCTTTTGCTACTGGTGCTCCTTCCTCTTCTGAAATACAGCGCGGTGCTGTTCTATCGTGATCACCATTGCCTCGACATCTTGATCAATAATCCCCTCTGCTAAATAGAGCCCAGATACAGAAGTACACGAAATAGGCCCTCCAACGTCGAGACCGACAGATCGTTAGGCCTTTTTGTGTTACTTTCGCCCCCCTGTACTACACTGTCTTGGCAAATCGGCCCTCTAGCCTCTGCCCATACAGAGAGAGCCACACAACGAACGCCAATTCTCCCCACACCCAGACGGCCATTCGTCTCTCCCTCTCTGTCGATCCCTTCGTATCCCTTTCTCTTGCTTCTAATTACACTTTTCTTCTTCTGCACTCTCATTCAGTTTCCTTTTTCTGGAATACTTTTCCTGTTTCTTTAAGACGACAACTACAACCACGCGCCTCGACTGCTCGTGGTTCCCCAGCGCAAACCGACTTCATCCTTCTCGACAGCTTCAGCTTCGACCGTCTCCTTTTCCACGTTCACCGTCACCTCCAGCTCGCGCGTCCCTCGGGTCGCCGCTCCCATCCGCAATCATGGTCGGCAACGCCCGCTATGTGCGGTACATTGTCATCGCATTCTTTGTACGTTGGTCGACGGCCGGTATTTCTTCTGGTTGATGCCATTCGACGCTGGTTGATGCTCTTTGACGGCATTGGCTAGCGGTGGCGATGCTGCTGAATCCATCACAAGAGGCTTATGAAAGCTCGGTCCTTCTTGCATCTAATCTAACATCTTCAGGTGATGGCAATCGTTTACTTCGTCTCCAACACATCCGACAATGTCGCCCTGCACACACCCGAGATGCTGGGCCTCAAGCCCGGCTCTTCATCCACCGAGGGCCAAAAGTCCGCCACCTCCGAGTCCGGCAGCAGCTCCGGCAGTGTGGGCAGCGTTGGTAGCAGCTCGCCTGCCGCCAACGAGTTTGTCCCCCTGGCCCTGACCCCCAACGACCCTGGCTTCACTCTGCCCATGGAGACCGCTCCTGGCCCTCGCATGAACGCCACTTTCGTCACTCTTGCCCGCAACTCTGACGTCTGGGATGTCGCCCGCTCGATCCGCCAGGTCGAGGACCGTTTCAACAAGCGTTACCACTACGACTGGGTGTTTCTCAACGACAAGCCCTTCGATGATGAGTTCAAGAAGGTCACTTCGTCTCTGATTTCTGGCAAGACCCACTACGGCATCATCCCCGAGGAGCACTGGTCGTTCCCCGACCACATTGATCTGGACAAGGCCAAGGCTGTTCGCGAGGACATGGCCAAGAAGAAGATCATCTACGGTGACTCCATCAGCTACCGCCACATGTGCCGCTTCGAGTCTGGCTTCTTCTACCGCCAGGAGCTGATGCTCAACTACGACTACTACTGGCGTGTTGAGCCCAGCGTCGAGTACTTCTGCGACATCCACTACGACCCCTTCCGCTACATGCACGAGAACAACAAGAAGTACTCTTTCGTTCTCAGTCTGTACGAGTACGCCGAGACCATCCCTACTCTCTGGGACAGCACCAAGAAGTTCATGGCCGAGCACCCCGAGCACATTGTCGAGGACAACTCGATGAAGTTCCTGAGTGACGACGGTGGTGAGACTTACAACAAGTGCCATTTCGTAAGTTTTTCGATTATTCAATTTGTATGAGCTTCTACTAACACCCACAGTGGTCCAACTTCGAGGTTGGCAGCTTGAACTGGCTGCGCTCCAAGGCCTACGGCGACTTCTTTGAGACTCTCGACAAGGACGGTGGATTCTTCTACGAGCGCTGGGGTGATGCTCCCGTGCACTCGATCGCCGCCGGCCTGCTGCTGAAGAAGGACGAGGTGCACTTCTTTAACGACATTGCGTACTACCACGTCCCCTTCACGCACTGCCCCACGGGCGAGGAGACTCGCCAGGAGCTGCGCTGCCACTGCAACCCCAAGAACAACTTTGACTGGAAGGGCTACTCTTGCACGTCGAGATACTTTGACCTGAACAACCTCGACAAGCCCGAGGGCTGGGAGAAGCAGACCTAAGCGCGCCGTGATGGCAGCTCAGGTGCTTAGTCTCAAAGTAGACGCGCAAGTTTGACAGGCAAGTCGTAGGCATATTCCCGTGCCCATGTATTTGTCTTTGCTTTGCCAATTTACTACTTCTACCATTGTCTTTTCTACTATTTTACTTTTTGCTTTATTTATGGCTGGGAAACAAAACCGAGAACTACAAAGACGGCGTACTATTGGATCAATTTACTGTATTTTTTTGTTGCCTTTTTTCTTGTTGTTACTTTGGAAATTGAAAGAGTATCAGACAAATGCATTTCGGATGGTGTTTTAGCTTGAACAGTTTGCTTTCAGGTCTCATACCGCATCAGCTGTGATATGTGTATCGTTTAATGTGTCTGGATCATGAATCAAATGTGAATGTTTCCCAAGTCATCACTGCGTTAGAAATCATTGTTCAATGACGATTTAGTCGATGAGTTGTAAAAATCAAATAAACAAACCTGCGTGTTTCTTTCGCAAATTCAAGCAATGATATGATATCATCTATTGGTTTTACTAAAAAAATCGCAATAACATCTACAAAAGTCGAATTAAATCTCATAATTCTAATGCAATAAAGGAGGCTTATATTTATAATGTACAATCTATCATCAGGTCTCAACAGTATCTCGTTCGTCGAGGCTTGTCTAACCAACAGAGGCCTTCTTGGGCTTCTTAGCACCGTATTTACTACGGCTCGTCATACGGTTGTTGACAGGACCCTGCATAGTTAGTATTTGTACGAAGAAGAGAGAATCCAAGAGGACATACCAGATCCAGGGCACCACGGATCAAATGATACCGCACACCGGGACAATCCTGACTACGGCCACCGCGCACAAGAACGACACTGTGCTGCTGGATGTTGTGGCCCTCGCCGGGAATGTAGGCTGTGATCATGCGGCCGTTGGACAGCCGCACACGAGCCGTCTTACGCTCGCCAGAGTTGGGCTTCTTGGGACGCGTGATGCCGACCTTGAGGCACACGCCCTTGAGCATCGGGCACTTGGCGGAGGACAGGGCGGGAGAGACGGCGTGGCGGGCGCGCTGGGGCTTGCGGCAGCCGCGCAGCACCTGGTTGAGGGTGGCCTGCACGGGAGGAGTCGTCGAGAAGGCGCGGGCGGCGGGGATGATGGAGGAGATGGTCGGCTGCTGTGATAGCCGGGGTATTAATCTGGAGGCGAAGGAGGTGCTCGAGGCTGTGATGGGCGAGACCGAAGCCATGGCCGTAGCTGGCCGCAGCATGCGGAATAGGGACGCCATTGTGTGTGGTGGAACGCCAATCTCTTGTCGTGAAATCGGCAGCTCTGGCAACGTCGTGATGCTTCGCCAACCCGAGCTGCACTAAAATTTTCGGGACGTTCACGGTCACGTGCAGGTAATGCTAGGAGCAAAAGTTAGTCAGCTTTCAAACAGAGCGGACTTTAGTTTGTGCGATCCACCGACACTTGATTTCTTAGTCAGCCGGCGAGTAATGGTGCCCCACATGATATGATCCCCAGCTCGGCATTGGCACGCCAAGACTGTTACCCCAGTCGCGACTCTGCTACCACCACCGCCGCCAAATGCACCGTAATAACGACTGAAAGCCAACGAGTGGATCTCTGTCGTCACAAGCAATGGATACCCTCGGTTCAAAGCTGTCCCCATAGAGCACGGCTCCAGTTTGAACCGCGGGGCCAGTTGAAAGCGTCCGTCAAAGTAGCATAGCAGCATGAGCACATGCAAACAACTGTTCGCAGTGATCTGTTTACTGCAAAGACCGATATCGTGGGGAAGAGTGCTCACCTGATAACCGGTTGTCAACTCATTTCGATAGTTAAGTAATAAAATATAATACACAATTTAATAGTTTATTCCTTTTGCGGGCTTGTCATTCGCTCCATTGCACCTTCCTTCCTTGTGCGTCTGGTACCGCCGCGTGCCGCCAAAACATACCCTCGAGACATACCCGCTTCCTCACATTCCCCGTACTTGACCGTATATAAGCAACTAACGCCGCCTCCCCAGATTTTGGCGCTGCTTCCTCCCTCCTTTTCTGTTTGCTCCTTCTTTTTTGATTTCGCATCTCGTCTTCCTCTACCCCGGATCTATACCCCGCCAATTCTCGACCTACCCCAGACGAATACCCCGGCCACACACAATGTCATCCTTTGCGCGTGCTCTTCGCCCGGTCCTCCGGAAGGGCCAGGTCTCGGCCGTCTCCCGTCTTGCTACATCGGCCACTGCCCGGCGCACACCTATGCTGCCTGCACGGATAGCAACCACACAAACGTAAGTCGACGAGCAGGAAGGTAGAGCTCCTCGATTGTCCGATTATTAACATCTGGCATGTGACAGTAGCCGCTCGTTTTCATACACACCCCGCCGCCGCGATGAGGCCGAAGTTGCCCACCTCCCCATTATGTCGCTGAGCGAAATCGAGGCGTCCATGCAGGAGGCTGTGTCCAAGTTTGCTACCGATATTGTCCTGCCCAAGGCCCGTGAGATGGACGAGGCTGAGGCCATGGACCCCGAGATTGTGGAGCGGCTCTTCGAGCAGGGCCTGATGGGCATTGAGATCCCCGAGGAGTTTGGCGGCTCGGGCATGAACTTCACATCGGCAATCATTGCCATTGAGGAGCTGGCACGTATCGACCCCAGTGTCAGTGTGCTTGTCGACGTCCACAACACACTTGTCAACACCCTGTTCACGCGCTACGCCAGCCCGGCCCTGAACAAGCGCATCCTGCCCAAGCTGGCGACCGAGTCTGTCGGCTCCTTCTGCTTGTCGGAGCCCGTGTCCGGCTCTGACGCTTTTGCCCTGGCGACGCGCGCCACCAAGACCGACTCTGGCTACCGCATCTCAGGCTCCAAGATGTGGATCACCAACAGCATGGAGGCCGACATCTTTATTGTGTTTGCCAACCTGGACCCCTCCAAGGGCTACCGCGGCATCACCGCCTTCCTGGTCGAGAAGGGCACCCCTGGCTTCTCGATTGCCAAGAAGGAGAAGAAGCTGGGCATCCGCGCCAGCAGCACCTGCGTCATCAACTTTGACGACGTCGAGATCCCCAAGGACAACCTGATTGGTGTCGAGGGCCACGGCTACAAGTATGCCATCGGTCTGCTGAACGAGGGCCGCATCGGCATTGCTGCCCAGATGACGGGTCTGGCCCTGGGCGCCTGGGAGAACGCCGCACGCTACTGCTGGAACGACCGCAAGCAGTTTGGCCAGCTGATTGGCGAGTTCCAGGGCATGCAGCACCAGATGGCACAGTCGTACGTTGAGATTGCCGCAGCACGTGCGCTGGTCTACAACGCCGCCCGCAAGAAGGAGGCTGGTGAGGACTTTGTCAAGGACGCGGCCATGGCTAAGCTGTACGCTTCGCAGGTTGCTGGCCGTGTCAGCGGCCTGGCTGTCGAGTGGATGGGCGGCATGGGCTTTGTCCGCGAGGGCCTGGCCGAGAAGTACTTCCGTGACAGCAAGATTGGCGCCATCTACGAGGGCACCAGCAACATCCAGTATGTTTTATCGAATTCTATCCTGATACATTGTGCATATACTAACTTTCCAGGCTGAACACGATCGCAAAGCTTCTGCAGAAGGAGTACACTACATAAACAAGGAGAACTTGGTTACATACATATGCTAGGATACCGAGCCGGTGATCTTGTTTGTTTCTGGCGTTATTGCGACAAGCCGTGCTATAATTTTGAAATAAAAAACATTGGAAACCCTGACACAAAAGACTAATGTATCCGCCGTGACGTCTCATACGATGAAGTTGATATCCCTCTGCTACATTTGCGAGTGCTATTGATACACACGGTAGATGTGATCACTGACTCATGGCCGAGAAGCCGGATAGAAGATGACGGCATTGGGGCTGAGACAACATTAGACCTACCCTGAAGAAACGTTGCAGATCGATGCATCCTTCTACGTTGATTGTTTGTAGTTTAATTCGTCTATCCCTACTTTATGAATCACACATGCATACAGACATAAAGCATATATCGATGTAGAGCGGCACGGAAATTCAGTCTCGAGGCTCGTGTAAGTGAGGCAGCTCGCCACTGTGGACACGTCCCCCAGCCCCGACCCGAGATCCCTGCATGGGAGGCCGTTGACACGGCTTTCTCAACGGCTTTACCACTGAGTAAGTCACACGGCCTTGATAATGTTCTCAATACATTGTTTTTATACTTGGCCCATCTTGTTCTTTGTCTTCTCTTCAACGATCATCCTCTCATCGGTCGGATGTCACGGGTTGGGTATAGCGACTGCGACTGGTTTTTTTTTTAAAAAAAAAATTAAAAGAAAAGAAAACTTGGAAATAATCGAACCACTTAGAGATGCAGTGTAATAAATTGGAAAACTCTCAAAAACGAAGCACACGACACTGTCGTCGTCAAAACCTATATCGAGGTGTCTGCTATCACGTGCGATACTGCTTGAGGAAATCAACGCCGTCTGGCACTAACTTACAAGCATACGTCTGTCAAAGACCAAGTTCGACCCCACCTGCCCCCAAAGAGCTCTTCGTAGGATTCTGTGGACAAGTCCTAGGCCAGTCCTAGGCTTCAATGCAAATGTCAATGAGGAAAGAGCAACCAGGACGCGCAATACACGCCTGGGCAAGGACGCACAGCGCAAGCAAGCCATACTCTGTACAAGGAAGGTGCGGATGTCGCTTTATCCCGCGCACCGTGTAACTGCTTATTGCAGGCGCTTAGGAATCTACTCGCGTGCAAAATACTAAATTCAAAACGCACCCGTCTGCGACGATTCCTGCTCTGTACGCTACTCAGTTTGCTCTACAAGTACTTCTGAGATACGTCACTGACCCGCAGAAAAAGACCCCTGTCGGCCCGTCTGGTACCCCTCTGTACTCACTTTTTGTGTGCTAGTTGCCAGAGGCCCCTACTGTAGCACACTGTAAAGTCGCGAAAATGTAAAATGGCACACTGTATCTGCTATCAAACGCCCATTGCACCTTCCGTTTCTTCACTTTTACTGAGTGAACGCGCAGTTCCACCTCCGCAGGACCGCCCCTCTAAGGCATTTTAGGGGAGAAAAGCCACAACGGCGGCAGGAGCGACCCCTCTCCCCCTCTTCCTTTTTCCTGTCGTGTTTTTCATACTGCTTCCTCCTTTGCTCTTTTGCCCGGAATGGTCGCTCTTTCCCGGCGCGCATTTTCTCGCTCCCAACGGCTATTCCGCTCCTGCCTTTCAGGCACATTGCATTATCGAAAGGTGTCATGCTCATGCTCATGCTTCTGGGCTGCCTTCCATTTAACTATTTAAAGTAGAAGATAAATTAAATACCATATTATGTACTCCTTCTGAAATCAGAATCAGCCTTGGCCTGTTTTACAATCTCTCAACGACCTCCTTTCTCGAACCTCGCTCTCGTCCACGCCAATGCCAACACCGTCCTCCACGGAACGCTACAGGCCAGGCTCCTCTTTTCCCCATTCCCAGCATCTCTAGCTTCGCCCATACTTCTAGGCCTTGTGAGCAGTTCCAGCACTGCTCCTCCCGCCTGTCAACTGCCCCCCTCCCCCTCTCCTCCTCCTCCTACCCGTCCTCTGCTCTGCTGCTATCATCCCCCTCTCCCACCTCTCCCTCACCGGGCACTGGCATTGCGTTTCCTCACTAGGGCTGAAACATATCTTAGCTTCTCATATTTTGTATCGTCTTCTACCTCCCTCCACCGCAAACTCACGCCTGCACACGACTCTCGTGCATACCTCGTCCCGCCCCCTCCCACCCCCATCGTCCACGAGAGTGAGCTCTGGAGTGTTGTCACTACAGCTAGCTCCGCCCGAAAGCGACCACAGAAAACCCTGCTTGATACGAGTGTGGCGAGTCGTCGACGGTTTCCGCACTCGACTTGGGACCTCAAAGTCTCCAGCTTCTCGCCACCGTCCACACTCGACGCTTTGTCCCTGGCGCTTCTTCCCTTGGACCTGCACGCAGCTGCTATACGAGAGGACGCCCGTTGGGAACTCTGATACAACGTCATACTTTGGCGCTTGATATCGCGGTCTTCATACCTGCTCCGTATCTGCTCATCATAACCCCTCGTCCCGCATTCGACCTGTCGACGCCTCAACTCCATCCGACCCTGATAATCTTCCGACCCTAGCCTCTACCGCCGCTGCATCCCGCTACCAAAAGGCCCGGTGTCCCACCTCATCTCCTACCAACAAGCGCATATACCCGGTATTTTTTACCTGTCTATTGACACTCGCAAGTACTGCTTGGGTATCACTTTTCTACCCTGGGACATTGCCTCACAGCCTTGCCCGGTATAATATCTACAACATCTCGCCCGACGACCGACGACCAAACCTATATCGCCGCCCTGTTCATATCGCCACAGCTGCCTGTATATCACATATAACACGGCGCTACAACTCAAAGATTTTCGCAGATCAAACCCTCCAAAAAGACAGAACCCAACACACCACCACATAGCTGTCGCGTGCTTGAACGCGGCCACCATCAGCAACGATGAATGACGAAGCTATCCGAGATATCGAGAAGAAGATCGACCGCGAGAAGGGTCTGCTCCAGGGCGCCCTGGACATGAGCAAGAAGACCAGCAACAAGGATGTTCTTTCCAAGCTCGAGTCGCAGATTATTGCGGCGCGCCGAAACCTCCAGTTCTACACCGAGACCCTCAACAAGGTCAAGGAGCGCCGGCTTGGCCATGGCATGGAAAACATGTCTCTTGGCCACCACTCGAGCGCGTCGACTTCTAGTATGCGGCCTCGTAGTGCCGATCTCCGGAATGCCCAGGAGGCACCCCCGACACCGCCACCCAAGGATGCAGGATCGAATTGGAGCGAAACCTCGACCCTGAATAACCAGAACTTCATGGGCGGTGCTGGCCCCAACGCACCCTACGGCTCCGACGCATTACAATCCCCTACATACGGCGACAACAGTCCAGCGATCAAGGTCCGGCCGAACTTTACAAAACTTGGTGAGCATGACTTTCCTCTACCCGCAGACAGACGCGTGTGCTTGTACTGTTGCTAACATTCACACCCCCAGACCTGATCAAGTATGACACGCCTTTCCTGGGTCCTCGCATCCAGCACATGCTGTCCACCATCCAGTTCAAGCTCGATGTCGAGGAGCAGTACTACAAGGGTATCGAGAAGATGCTCCAGCTCTACCAGATGGAGGGCGACAAAAAGAGCAAAGCCGACGCGGCATCAAAGAAGGTCGAATCCAAGCAGAAGATTGTTCTTCTGAAGCAAGCCCTCAAGCGCTACGAAGAGTTGCACATTATCGACATTGACTCTGGCGATGCACAGGATGGTAAGCATAGCTTTTTACAAGAGTTACCGATGATTCAAGACAGCTAACAATACCTAGATGATAGTGTCAACATGCCCAACTTGCGGAAGCCTCTGTCTGGCCACCTCTCTATTCGCATTATTGCCGTCAAGGATGTCGACCACGCACCAACGGGCCGCTTTAGCCGAGGCCCAGACACATTCGTCGCCGTCAAAGTCGAAGACAACATTGCAGCACGCACGAGACTGTCGCGCCTGGATCGCTGGGAGAACGAGTTCCACGATGTGGATGTTGACAAGGCCAACGAGATCGAGCTCACCGTTTACGACAAGCCTGGTGAGCATGCCATTCCCATCGGAATGCTGTGGGTTCGCATCTCCGACATTGCGGAAGAAGTCCGTCGCAAGAGACTGGAAGCCGAGAACAGCGGCTGGGTTTCTGCCGACAAGATGTCGAACCGCGCGCCGCCGGCGCAATTCCCGATCAACCCTGTTCCCCAGTTCAGCCCCCCGCCCGGAGCCCAGGGATTCTCCGAACAGCAGCTGGCCGAAGGTGGTGCCGGATTCGGCGGCGTTGCCAACCAGCCGCCACAGCTTTCCCCCGAGCCCATCACTGGATGGTTCAACCTGGAGCCCACTGGTCAGATTCAGCTGAGCCTCAACTTTGTGCGTCAAAACAAAGATCGTCGGCAGTTCGACCTCGGTCTTGGCCGCAAGGGTGCCATTCGTCAAAAGAAGGAGGAAGTGCACGAGATGTACGGCCACAAGTTTGTCCAGCGCCAGTTCTACAACATTATGCGCTGCGCGCTCTGCGGCGACTTCCTCAAGGGCGGTGCTGGTATGCAGTGTGAGGACTGCAAGTACACCTGCCATATCAAGTGCTATTCCAGCGTCGTCACCAAGTGTATCAGCAAATCCAATGCCGAGACCGACCCCGAGGAAGAGAAGATCAACCACCGTATTCCCCATCGCTTCCAGGCCTTTGGCAACTACACTGCCAACTGGTGCTGCCACTGTGGTTACCTACTGCCGTTTGGTAAGAAGAGTTGCCGCAAATGCACGGAGTGCAACCTCACAGCCCACGCTGGATGTGCGCACTTGGTACCTGATTTCTGTGGCATGTCCATGGCGACGGCCAACCAGATTCTGGAGGGCATCCGCACCCAGAAGCAGAGACAGAAGGTGTCGTCGACGAACCTTAGCGACCGCACGTTGCGTCCCCAGAAGCCCAGCGCAGCCGTGACCCAGCAGTACGGAGGACAGCCCGGCGGTCACCAGTACCCTTACGGCGCTGGTGCCGCCTCTGCGGAGGCAACCGAGGCTGCAAAGCTGATGTACGCAAACCAGACATCGCCCCAAAGAGTGCAGCAGACTCCCGACGGAAGAAGCGGTAGTGCCTCGTCCTCGGCTGCCGCTGCCGCCGCTAGCATGGCTATGGCCCAGGCGAAGCCTCCACAGGGTGGCTCTGACTCTTGGAGATACGACAACAACTCTTACGGCGACCCTTACGGATCAAACTCACCAGTACAGGCGCAGCAGCAACAGCAGTACGGCAGCGCACAGCAGCAACGAAAGTACAACCCCGCCGACTACATCAATGTCGGCCAATACCCCGGCGGCCAGCCCCAGGCACCGGCCCACATGCAGCAGCCTCAGTCTCCTGTTCAGCAGCAGCAGCAAGCTCCTCCTCAGCAGCAAATGTACCAGCAGCAGCAGCCGATCCAGTCGCAGCAGGCACTGGTGCCCCAGCCAACAGCCCAGGCACCGCCCCAGATCAAGACCCAGGTCGACCAAACTGTTGCGCTCTCGGCGTCCCCGCTCACTCCTGGCGGTGGTGCACAGGGCGGCAGCGCCAGCAAGAAGCCGCTGCCCCTGGCCACTGATCCCGGTACTGGACAGCGCATCGGTCTTGACCACTTCAACTTCCTTGCTGTCCTGGGTAAGGGTAACTTTGGTAAAGTTATGCTGGCTGAGACCAAGCGCTCAAAGAAGCTGTACGCCATTAAGGTTCTGAAGAAGGAGTTTATTATCGAGAACGACGAGGTGGAGAGCATCCGCTCTGAGAAGCGTGTGTTCCTTGTTGCCAACCGCGAGCGCCACCCCTTCCTGACCAACCTGCACGCCTGTTTCCAGACGGAGACACGTGTGTACTTTGTGATGGAGTATGTCAGTGGTGGTGATCTGATGCTGCACATCCAGCGCGGCCAGTTCGGCACGCGCCGTGCGCAGTTCTATGCCGCCGAGGTTTGCTTGGCGCTCAAGTACTTCCACGAGAACGGCGTTATCTACCGTGACTTGAAGCTCGACAACATCCTGCTGACGCTGGACGGCCACATCAAGATTGCCGATTACGGCCTGTGCAAGGAGGACATGTGGTACGGCTCGACGACGAGCACTTTCTGCGGTACGCCCGAGTTCATGGCGCCCGAGATTTTGCTGGACAAGAAGTACGGCCGTGCTGTTGATTGGTGGGCGTTTGGTGTCCTGATCTACCAGATGCTGCTGCAACAGTCGCCGTTCCGCGGTGAGGACGAAGATGAGATCTACGACGCCATTCTGGGCGATGAGCCGCTGTACCCGATCCACATGCCGCGCGACTCTGTGTCGATTCTACAGAAGCTGCTGACGCGCGACCCCGACCAGCGCCTGGGCAGCGGTCCGACCGACGCACAGGAGGTGATGTCGCAGCCGTTCTTCCGCAACATCAACTGGGACGACATCTACAACAAGCGCGTGCAGCCGCCATTCCTGCCGACGATTAAGAACGAGACGGACACCAGCAACTTTGACTCTGAGTTTACAAGCGTTACGCCCGTCTTGACTCCTGTCCAGTCCGGTAGGTTTTTTCTTTACGCAATCATTTTGAAGCTATACAAATTACTAACATGCACAGTTCTGTCTCAAGCCATGCAGGAAGAGTTCCGCGGCTTCTCATACACGGCCGACTTTGTGTAGCACCGCGAAGTAGGCTGAATGTTGTGTCGAGATGCTGGTTTCTTGGCTCTAATTGGTTCTTGGATTTGGTCATCCTATTTGGATGTATTGATGTTATGTTTTATATTCTATATTTTGCATGTTTTGTTCTATTTTCCGTCCCTTGTCTCCTTCTCCTCTCCCATTTGTTATGCAAGCAAATGCAGCCTTTGCCGAAAGTCTTGTTGATTCGATTCCCTTTCTTGTGCGCCTGTGCGATTTGGATAACGGAGATAGAAAAAGCGAGGTTTTCTTTTTCTCTTTTTCTTTCTTTTCTTATCTTTTTCCTCCCTACCTTTGTTCTTGATACGCTTAAGCAGATACGTTTTCTGGATTCTACGTTGTTCACACGCTGTTCTGGCGTGGACAGTGACCTCTACTCTCATTACTACTAATCATATGAATTTCACCATGCCCGGGTACACGATGCGGCATACTACATAAAAGTTTTTAGTAATTCGACGTGTATATTGCGAAATATATATGACTCTAGTCAAAAGACTTGACCTGTTTTCTATGTACAGATTTTATCATGGCTAATATTACAATGCTAGGTAGAGACAAAGGAGATGAAAGAAAAGGGCCGTCTATGATCTAAACAGCATAATACTGCCGACAACAGCAGCACCGGCCGCTGCACTCTGCAGGGCTAGCAGTGACAGATCCCGCATGCGCAGGTTGACGGGCCGGTCGCTGCACAGGTCGGACGCCCATGCCTTCCAGTACTGCGGATCCGTGCCAAACTCCTTGACGTCGTGCCATGAACAAGGCCAGGACTCATAAGCCGAGGCTGAGGCTGCCGAGATACGAGCCAGGTGGGACGACAGGCGAGGGGAATTGGAAGAGGACGATGTGGAAGAGGAGGAAGACGATGACGACTTGTATGTCCGCTGAGGCTGGGATGCAACCGCCTCGGCCGAAGCAGGGACACTCTCAGCCACAGACTCGGCAATATGAGCTGTAGGAGCATCGGCAACAGCATCAGCGACAACAGGAGCATCAGCGACAGCCGTTGGCAGCGCAGTTCCCGTGGCTGCCGAGACGCTGGCCAGGACAGTCCGCACATCCGCCAGCTCCTTGCGCACATCCTCGAGCACGCCCGACTCTGCCTCGGCAATGCCGCGCATCAGGCGCCGCCGCCGCCACGGCTCGGCAAAGAATTGCAGCACAATAAACAGCACAATGTTGACGGCCATCAGACCCCATGTGCCCCAGGTGCTCTGCCGCCGGATGCGGTCGCTCCAGACCTGCTCCTCGTGGTAGCGCTTCAGGATGCCCGACGTCACGGCCGCGCTCAGCCGCGCCTCGTCTGCCTCGGCCTCTTTGAGCCGCTCGACGGCCTGCTGCGCATTGGTCTCGAGCTCGTGGTCCTGGCGGTAGAGGGCCGTGAAGCGCTCGAGGTCGGGCGGTGTCCAGCTGTCCTTGCGGGCGAGGAGGGTGGTGACCTCGCGCTGGGTGGCGGCGCGGCGCTCGTTGACGGCCTGGTAGGTGCGGCGGGTGACGCGGAGGTCGGCCTGGGCGGTGGCGAGCTCGGCCTCGAGCTTGGCGTTGTGTATCTTCATCTGCTCAATGGCCGAATATCCGGTGAGGTCGCTGAGGGCCTGCGATGCGACGACGAAGCGGCCCTGGAGGTCGTCCATGAAGCGGCTGAAGCGGGCATTGAGGGCGAAGCGGCGCGACTCTGCGTATGACGGGAGAGACCAGGTTGGCTTCCAACTGGATGTGTCGTCTTCTACTGCGGTTTTTTTGCTGGAGGATTCTGATGCCGAGGATGTGGTGGCCTCTGGCTCTGGGGAAGGTTTAGATTCGGATTCGGGTGCGGGTTCTGCGGGAGCTTCGATCTTGAGCTCAGTTGTTGGCGCTGGCGCTGCAATTGGTGGCAGAGCAGATGGCGGAGGTGCTAATATGATCGATGCCAGAGGGTCGTCTTTGGATGATTTCGGCAGAGGAGGTAGTGGTGGTCTCGACGAGTCTGAGTATGTGCGACGGCCCGTACAACACGGGTAGATGGGAGTGCGGGCTGCTCTGAACGAGGGCCAAGCTCGTGTTATGGCTTCGGGTGAACATGCGAGAGACGGCACTATCTTTGCCGGGATAGTGCACAATGTCCGGGCCCTTGATGCCGTCGCTAACCCGAGCCGCCGGCCAATCAGCCGCGCCGAGGCCGGGCATGCGCCGGGGATTGCGGCCATGGTCTGTTGCAGGCCTAAGCCTTGATATGAGATTCTCTGGTGTCTATGAAGCTTCGCTACTCCATGCAGGCTGTGATTCGTTGCTGTCGTCGTTCAATGGCCTGGATACGTCACCTCGGCTAGAGGGACCTTCGGAGATGACGAGGGAAGAGGCCGCGGCCGTCGATGGTGTCGGGAGGGCGTGGAACGTTACCCAGCTGTCGAGAAGCAACGAATGACGACCAATGAAGTACTATGTGCTTGGTGTTGTTGTTCGCGGTTGTTAGCTGCCGGGCGCGGGCCGTTTGTTTGTTCTTTGTCGGTAATAGGTGGCGTCAACAGCTAGCAGCGATTCAGGGCCAAAACTAGCACCAATTGACAAGTGTCGCACAAGGTCGCACAGTGCTGTAGCTTAACCGATCTAAAGCGATTATAGTGGGGTACACACCGCCTGGCAAAATGGCCATTTCCTCTCACCGCCTTTGCTCTGGAAAAATAGAACACGGCAGAAATCTCGCCCCAGAAAAAAGTTTAGAGTCCATCGAAAACTTAGCAGCTCAGCTCACTGCAGAAAGTACTACACACGACGAGACGACGACGAAGACAACGAACGAATCCGACACACGACTCTACAGAACAAACCCACATGCGACATGCCTGCACCGAAAGGAAAGAAGGCTGCGCAGAAGCAGCGGCCCGTGCGTGACGACCGCAAGCTGAAGCGCAAGCGCGAGATCGAAGACATTGAAGCCCTGCAAAAGGCCGTCGACGAGATCGACCCCAAGACCGTCGCCACCAGCTTCACCGAGCTGCCGCTGTGCAAACCGACGCTCGCCGGCCTCCGCGACTCCCACTTCACCACCCTGACCGACATCCAGGCCCGTGCCGTCCCTGCTGCCCTGCGCGGCTGCGACATTCTCGGCGCCGCCAAGACGGGCAGCGGCAAGACGCTCGCCTTTATTATCCCCGTTCTCGAGAAGCTGTACCGCGCACGATGGACCGAGTTCGACGGCCTCGGCGCCTTGATCATCTCGCCCACGCGTGAGCTGTCTGCGCAGATCTTTGAGGTCCTGCGCAAGGTCGGCCGGCACCACAACTTCTCGGCCGGTCTCGTCATCGGCGGCAAGAACCTGCAGGAGGAGGCCGAGCGTGTCGGTCGCATGAACATTCTGGTGTGCACACCCGGCCGCATGCTGCAGCACCTGGACCAGACGGCGTCGCTCGACGTCAACAACCTGCAGATCCTGGTCATGGACGAGGCCGACCGCATCATGGACATGGGCTTCCAGTCGGCCGTCGACGCTCTCGTTGAGCATCTGCCGCAGGGCCGCCAGACGCTGCTGTTCAGTGCCACACAGAGCCGCAAGGTGTCTGACCTCGCTCGCCTGAGCCTGAAGGAGCCCGAGTACATTGCCGTGCACGAGGCTGCCGCGGCCGCCACCCCCACCCAGCTGCAGCAGAGCTACATCCTGACGCCGCTGCCGGACAAGTTGGACACCCTCTACGGCTTCATCAAGTGCTACCTCAAGGCCAAGGTGATTGTCTTTTTCTCGTCGGGCAAGCAGGTCCGCTTTGCCTACGAGACGTTCCGTCAAATGCAGCCCGGTATTTCGCTGCTGCATCTGCACGGCCGCCAGAAGCAGTTTGCGCGTCTGGAGATTATGAAGCGTTTCGCAGCGGCGAAGCACGCGTGCTTGTTTGCTACCGATGTTGTGGCCCGTGGTGTCGATATCCCGCTGGTCGACTGGGTCGTTCAGGTGGACTGCCCCGAGGATGCCGACACATATATCCACCGCTGTGGACGGACAGCCCGTTACGACAGCGCCGGCAAGGCCATTATGTTTGTGGACCCGAGCGAGGAGGCGGGCATGATCAAGCGGCTGGAGCAGAAGAAGGTGCCGATCAACAAGATCAACGTGCGCGAGAAGCGGAAGCAGAGCGTGCGCGACAAGATCCAGGACCTGTGTTTCAAGCAGCACGACGTCAAGTACCTGGCGCAAAAGGCGTTTGTCAGTTACACGCGCTCCGTGTACCTGCAAAAGGACAAGGAGGTGTTCAACCTCGACAAGCTGGACCTGGACGGCTTCGCCAAGAGCCTGGGTCTAGCCAGTGCGCCGCAGATCAAGTTCAAGAAGGGCGAGGATCTCAAGAAGTTCAAGAACGCATCGCGCGCCATGATGTCGAGCGACGACGACAGCGACTGGGAGGGCGGTGAGGACGGCGAGGCCAAGAAGCCCAAGAAGCCCGAGGTGCGCACCAAGGCGCAGCGCATGTTTGAGCGGACTAACCAGGACGTCCTCACCAAGCACTACCAGAACCTCATCCAGAACGGCGACGACGACGACGACGATGACGACACCAAGGTGGTTGGCGGCAAGAACGAGCTGGTCGGCGCTGCTGGCGCTGGCGACGACGATGTCGATTTCTTCTCGGCCAAGCGTGTCATGGACGACGATGCTCTGACGGCGGCCGCCGGCCTTACGGGCGCCAAGGGCAGCAAGGAGACGGCTGCCGACGCCGAGAACTTCACCACCGCCAAGGTGCTCAAGCTGGGTGGCGACCAGGATCTGATTATCGACTCCAAGCGCCGCGAGAAGCTGCTGCAGTCCAAGAAGAAGCTGCTCAAGTTCAAGGGCACCAGCAACAAGCTTGTGTTTGACGACGACGGTAACGCCCACGCGCTGTACGAGCTGCGCGACGAAGAGGACTTTAAGCGCGACGGCGATGCCGACGAACAGCGCAAGAAGTTTGTCAACGTCGAGGCCCACCGCGTCGCACGCGCCGACAAGGACGACAAGGAGCTGCTCAAGGAGAAGCGCCGCGAGAAGAAGTACAAGCGCAAGGCCAACGAGCGCGCCGAGGCGATGCGCGAGGCGGCGGCCGAGTTTGGCGAGGAGGCGGTTGTGCAGGGCGGCCGCGGCGGTGTCGACAGTGCAGGCGGCGACGGTGACTACAGCGACGACGATACCGGCGGCGTGCGTCTGGGCGGCGGTCCCGACTTTGGCGACGACGGCGACGACGGCCTGGCGCTGCTGCGGTCGCTGCCCATTGCCGGCGGCGGCTACGACAGCGACTCGGACGGCGCGCGGCCAGCCAAGAAGCAGAAGAAGGAGAAGAAGGACAAGAAGGACAAGTCGGAGAAGAAGAGCAAGAAGCAAAAGGTGTTCGAGGTCGACTCGATGCCGGACAACCTGGAGGATCTGGAGGCTCTGGCCACTGGTCTGCTGGACAACTAGTTTTCTTCTTTTTGTTTTATCTTGTTTCTTGTTTCTTGTTGTTGTCATTATCATATTTAATTATATAGGAGTTTGGAGTCTATAGAATCTTGCCGAAGAGGCATAAATAGCATCGGGAATCAAAAGCATTTCATTTTATATCGTTGACTTCAGAGTATAAATGACAAAAAAAGTGAGTGTAGTCGACGGAAATTAAAGAAACCCCCCCCTAAAAAAATAAAATAATTTGTTGGAAGTTTCTCCGAACTTCTTAAAACATGCGAAGTGTATTGTTTCAAGGAAGATTACACTCTGAATAAAAAACCATGATTTCGTAATGAACAAAAAAGAAAATCAAACGAAAGCAAGCAGAAACAGCACATCTGATCAAAAATCATATAAGCAAAAAAGAAGAAAATGTCAAAAAATCGACCCCCCTGGGACTCGAACCCAGAATCTTTGCCACCGGAAAGCAACGCCTTACCATTAGGCCAAGGGGCCCGGTTGTTGAAAGTTGGAGCCCTAGTCTACATGATATAGGCAGCTCCACCACTCTCTATTATTTGTGAAATTTATGCCATCGCGATCGGCAGATTCACAACTTCTAAATGTCTAAATAAACTTATATTGCAATTCATACGCTGTCATAATCTATCGTGACCGGCTTTACCGGATCTTTTATCTTTCTAAGTATACCACCATGTCGATTACCACTGGAAACTCTCCTCGAGGTACTCGACATCGCTGGTCGTGCCGCGCCGGCCGATGACGTTGACAACAGTGCGCCGTGCCTCATCGGCCATGCGCCCAGGACCACAGGCAACCACGCCCAGCCGGCCACGCGCCGTGTCCCGCTTGGCTGCACACTCAATCTCGCCGCGCACATCCGGCCGGCCATAGATGACGCGCACCGACGGCGGCAGGTCGCTCAGCACGTTGTCTGCGTCGTCTGTCGCCTCTGCGTTTTCAGAGTCAGGCCGGCCACCACGCGTGACATAAATATCGAGTGTCACCCGCACGCCCGTGACATCCTGCGAGTCAAACACGCCCTGCAGGTCCTCGCGCAGCACGCCCGCCGCAAACTCGGCCTCGCGCACCGCCCACACCATGTGCACGCTGCGCAGGCGCCGTCTGGTAGACTCTTTGCCTTCATACGACGCATATTCAGCGACCATGCGGTCGTGGCCAATACCCGTGAGGTGAGACATCGGCACGACGATGCCGCTGCCGCCGACGATGAAAAGCACAGAGTCGTAGCTGCCGTCGTCGAAGCGGTGCGAGTGGCCGTACGGTCCGTCGACGAGCACGCGCAGGGTGACGGTGCTGTTAGTATCGGCGTTCGAATCGACCAAGCCAGAATCGGAGTCGCCGTCAATTTCGCCATCGGCCGAGGACGGCAGGGGCGTAAATGCCTGTTTATTTGAGTCGGAGCCGCCCTTGACGCCCGAGGCGTAGTCGCGCAGGCGGCTGGTGAAGCCGTCGTAAGGGCGGACCAAGAAGGTGAGGGCGGATGCGGCGTGCGCCGGTGTAGAGGGCGGCACGGACAGTGCTGAGATGGCACTCGCGCTAGTGGATGGTCTCCGCGGCTCATCGTCTTCCTTGTCGTCGTCGTCGTTGTCGGTACCATCTTCTTGGCGGTACAGCTTCTGATACGACTGGTTGATGCCGTAGGTGGTGCCACGCAGCAGGCCAGTCGACTCGGAGCCCTGCTGGCTGGACCCGTATGGCGAGTCTGTGTTGTTACTGACTTCCAGTGGTGTCGATGAAGAGATGGACGAAGGCGAAGATTGGTCCGACAGCTCGAGGACCTGGGCCTTTCTGGCCTTTCTCGCCTTGTTGGCCCGGCTGGCAAATGCGCTGCCGGCGAGGCTCTTGTTCAGCGACGCCACCGTCGCAACTGTGAACGGATGGCTCTCCCAGAAGCGCTTGTCGTTGAGCACGTGCAGGTAATAGTAGGTGCCCGGCTGCGGCTGGTAGAAGCTCGAGGTGTAGGGCACGGCAAGGCGGACAATGTTGGCCTGCGGGTCGTACGTGACTTTAGCACGCGTCCGCCAGAACAGGGGGTTGAAGGCGAGGATGCGCGTCGCGCGCAGCACACGATCCAGGATCCAGATGACCGACGCGCTGAGCCAGAAGAAGTCGTACTGGCCGCGGAAGATAGACACGTGGCCGACCATGCCGAGGATGATAAAGACGGAAAAGACGATGTGGATAATGAGGAAGAGCTCGTAGACGCGGCGGCGCATCCACATAAACGAGAATCCGAGCAGCAGCGACATGAGGATGGTGGCGACGCCGCCGGTCCACCACCAGAACAGCTGCCACCAGATTAAAAACTCGTGCCATCCGCCGTCGCGACAGATCAGAATGGTGTAGCCGATGGAGTGCACAATGGCCTCAATCGTGGCGATGCGCGCGATCCAGCGGTGGAAGTTGTTGTAGGTGCCAAAGTCCCAGCCAGTCAGCCACAGCAGCACGTTGTTGCGCATGCCGAACAGCCAGATGAGCGGGAAGTTGACAAACGACAGGATGCCCGTGCGGTCGGACACGTAGCGGTAGTACTGGCGTGAGATCTCGGGCCACCACATGTTGCCGGTGAACACACGGTATCCCGTAAAGCACGCGTAAATGTTCATGAGGGTAAAGGCAGTAATGGTGAGCGTCTGCACGCGTGGCGGAACGGTGTACCAGCCAAAGTCCTGGGCGCACTTGTAGCCAAAGGTGGCGGGCAGCACAATGTAGCGCTGCAGCCACACGCCGGGCCGGCTGGCGACGTGGCGGCTGACCTGGCCGAGTCTGCTGCCGGTGCTTCTGTGGACGCCGTCCTCGCCGTTGATGTTGACCGACTCGAACAGCTGGTCCTCTTGTGTCGTGTCCTCGAGTTCTTCATATCGGCCTGAGCCATTGGATCCTCTATTACCAATAGTTGGCATGAGCCAGCTTTTCCGGCGGCGGATCCTGCGCGCAATGGCTGTATATAGACGGCTGACCATGCCGTAGAAGATGACAACGATCCAGAAAGAGAACATCAAGTGGCTGTTCGTTAGTATAGGTCTTTGTTCCTTTAGAATCAGAAACAGTGTAAACTTACGCATAGCCAGAGTGGTGTCCGTGGACATATTGCCATGAAGACTGATTGGTTAGTATTTTTATCAAATAGCAAAAGAAAAGAGTCGACATACAAGTGTGTCGTATGAGTTCTCGTAGAGCTGCTCCGTGGTGATGACGGGCTCGGACACGTTGGTCGCTGGGTCGGACTCGTAGCGCTGCAGCCGCCGCATGCGCGCCATGACCTCGTCTGTGTAGGGGGCCAGCACACTGTCGAGGGCCGGCAGCGGCGCGTTCATGTACTTGGTGCATGTCTCGTTGAGGCGCACGAGGCCGTCCAGGGTGCGGTAGTCAAAGCTGCCGTCGGTCGTGCCGTCGTGGCAGTTGCTGCGCACGCACAGAAAGATGGACGTCTGCATCAGCGTGCTGTGGCACTCCTTGTACAGAAAGTTGGCATCGGGGGCGACGTCGGTATATGTCGGGCTGCGCAGGGCCGTCTGGCAGGCGCTGAAGCACAGCGCAGGATCGTCGCGCAGAATAACAGGTGTGTGGTCAAAGGGCACGTAGCCGATGGTGTACATGTCGGAGGTATAGACATCGTCGTCGACATTTTGCAGATTGGCCGGCAGGGTGTGGTGTTCTTCGGGGACGGCGCCGCCATGGTCTTCGCCGCCGTGTGGTGATGCGCGGGCTGTGTGGGTGTGTGATGCGGCGAGAAGGATCGCTGCTGCAGACCCGACGGCCTGGGCTGGATTTCTCATGAGGGGCAGAGAGTGTATGTGAAGTAGAGAGAAGAGGATGTGATCAAATCACGGGTATATAGCCAGTCAGGGTGACTGGAATGAAATCGAGGGATTAAATGTCAACGGCTGCTGTCCATCACCGTTGAACCCTGGTCGAGATGAGCCATGAAGAATGAGATGGATGAGAGGGAAAGCGAAAAAGGACACGGAAAGGCAAATGAGAAATGAGAAGTTGAAAACAGAAAAAGTAAGACGCTGAAGAAGGAATAGAGAAGGAAATGAGCGGCAGTGTCCCCTGCAGGCAGCCGAGAGCGACTCTGGATCGGAGTCTAGAGTCTGCGTTGAAAGCAGGGAATACGACCGGAGCCCATGCGTGTCATGCGTTGTGGCTAGCTATGCTCAGTGTATGTGTGGTCGGGCCGCTGTAAGAAACAGAGTGAGAGCCTGTCTGTTGCCTGTAGTCTGCTGTCCTCGAGGTTACTCAGTACAGATATGCACACGCAACGGAACGTTTGCTGAGGAACTGTTTTCAAGCGACTTTGGACACTTTGCCATGCCGATTACCCTTTGAGCTTCCTTATTCCGCTCAATCTCCGGCTTTCTTGTTTCCTATTGTCATGAAGGCCGGCAAAGAGAGGGGAGGGTGGACACGAGGTGGGCACGAGGGAAAAGGTTGTTAGGCCCCATCTTATCAGATCCATCGGTCTTTTGTGATTGGCCCATATTGACCTCATCGATCCATAATAGCCGACACCGCCTGCCTGGGCATTCATATCTGATTGGCTTGCAGAGTAAAGCCGAGGCACGTGATCCATTCCATCAGATAAGTCCTAGGAAAGACAAATCTACGGAACACGGCAGCAAAAAAGCGAAGAGAAAACAGACAAAATATATATAAATGTAGTTTGTGCTGCTAAACAAAAACAAGCTCTAAAAGATCTGAAAAGCAAAAAGAAATGATTCCGCTGGGGCTCGAACCCAGGACCTTCTGCGTGTGAAGCAGACGTCGTAACCAACTAGACCACGGAACCCGGCTATTTGATTGGTTGGGGCATGATTGAGAAGCCATATAAGGCAGGAGTTGCTCAAGCGGCCTCATCGCATCATGGCCGATAGCGAGCATAAGCTATCTCGCATGTAGTGCGATGTTGACTTTGTCTTGGTATATTATGTTGGCCTCTAATTTTTTAGAATTCCGTGAAGAACAATATAGAATCCTGTAAATCTAGGTTAAAAAGAATAAGCAAGTGGTATATTGTTTGTCCGTATATAATTTGTTTGAATTCATATTTCCGAGTTGTAATAAAAATGATAAAAACTAAAAATTAAGACAAATTCACAAAATAGTTTGAATAGAGTCCAAGTGCGAATTCAACTAAAGATCATGCCTACAGAGTATTATGTAACTAGTTGAAATCATTTCCTAAAATTCTTGTCTATTTTATGTGATGTCGTGCCAGATTTCAGGCTCAACAGATGGGCATCAAGATGGAGTTTCTGTAAAGCATATGATCACTGTATCATGTTAATATCAAATATAAGAAGCAGAGGGATAGCATCACATAGACAGAGCAGGGTATCGAACATATAAAATTTAAAATCAGAATTAGCCACCGTGTGGGAGTATAAAAGACAACCGGGATATAATGCCAAACACCGTCATAACAAAACAGAGAAAAGAAAAGAAGAAAAGAACAAGGTTAGGCATCACCGAACGGATCTTTTGGCTTCCCTGACCGCACATGCCCCATCTCGACATCGCTGTTTGTCCGCCGTGACTTTGTGTCGCTCGACGAGTTGACCATGGTCGCGTCGTCCACATCGTCATGGCCGCCGGCGGAAATGTGCACAGACACACCGCCGATGCGCGAGTTCATGCCCAGCTGCTTTGCTAGCCGGTTCTTGTAGTCATCGTCCTTGTCCGGCACATCGGGTGCGTCGGACTTGAGCGAGTAGTGCGAGTGGCGTGTCGTGAGCGACGACAGGACCATAATGTCTGTCGACTTGGACGACTTGGATGTCTTGGACGAGTTGCGGAACTTTTCAGAAAACTTGTCAGAAAACATGTTGCCGCGCAGGTTCTTGCTGGTGCGGTCGGTCGGGTAGCCGGCGGCGGCAGCGTTGGCGGCGGCGGCGGCCTTGGGGGCACCGGGCCCGCTGCGCTTGTCGGTGAGCTGGGGACTGCGGAAGATGCTGGGCAGGATCTTGGCGAGCAGGGACCGGAGGGGCGGCAGGGAGACGCAGACGATGCCGATGGTGCACTCGGCAATGGTCCACATGACGCTGGAAACGAGGTCGTCTTTATTGTTAGTGCTGTAGATTCACTCTGAGGCGAGGTCGACTTACAGGTGACGTCAATGGGGTTCTCGAGGAGGTGGAGATAAGCGAGACGGATGATGGAAGCGATGCAGGCGCTGTTTGTTAGATTTAATTAGATGTAAAGACGTAAAGACGTGACGGTAAAACTTACAATCCACCAAGGAAGAAGAGACCCGAGATCATGACCTTTTGGCGGCGCGGCAGCTGCAGACGCCAGAATAGCGGGATGGGCACTACGCACAGCACCAGGTCTGTCGCGACGTTGATGGCCGTGCTGGCGTACAAAAAGTGCACAAACGTGTAGCACTTGGCGTGGCTGTCGGTGATGCTCCAGGCGCCGTCGACGGGAATGCACTCGAAAATGGTGGCCGGAATGGACGCGACGCCGAGGCCGATGGTGATGAAGCCGGTCACCTGGAGTACAATCTTCAAAAGACCACGCGGGTTGAAGATGTTCATGTACGACGCAATGATGGACATTTTGGTAAATGCGATGGCGGCGGAGTAGAAAATGTTGGCGACAAACATGAGCTGGATGCACACCTTGAGCTCGGCGATGATGTTGCTGAAGTTGAGGTTCCAGACGTGCTTGCCGAGGCCGTACTTTGTGGCGGCGATGACGACGGAGCACACGACAATGGTGAATATGGACGCCAAGATGACGAGGTAGTCATCTAGAAAGAAGCGGCCGGTGTAGAAGCGACGCACGAGGAGACGCAGACAGACGACAGACGAGATGAGGGCCATGCAGACGGCTGAGACGGCGACAATGAGCGGCTCGAGGGTGGAGTGGTCGTTAAAGTCGAACTGGCTGAGCTCCTCGGGCGTGAGGCTTGTTGAGAAGATGGCTCGCTCTTGGAGGGCGGACTCTTGCCGGCCGGCGAGGGAGAGGATGATGGCATGCTCGCGCAATGCCGACAGAGGGACGGCCATGAGCTTGGCAGATGTGTGATGTGTAGATGTGTAGATGTCTGTGGATGGTGACTCTAGATGCTGAGAATAAATGTCGATGTGAAGAAGTCGATGCCAGTTAATGTCGATTTGATGTTGTTATGTGTGATGGCTGTTGTGACGGATCTCAAAACCCCGAGGAATGCAAATCTGACAATAGAAACCAATTAGTGAAAATATCAAGAGAGAAGATCAAGACCAAAAGCATCTCTTCACGAGACAGAGCAAGACATGGGAGTAGAGGATATATGATATGTCCATGTCTCTGCACTACGAATACAGACTCGGATCCAGCTGGTACCGGTTGGCCTGGACAAAGGGTCTGGACTACGGGGAATATTTGTCTTAGTCGGCGATATCTCTGCAGAGTAGGGTACCTGTGTGATATACCGACTATTGCATGATGTACAGAGTATCATTCGTAGTCGAGTGACCAACATTGATACTCGAGGTCAGGTCTCACTGTGGACTGTGGGACTGTGGAGGCGAAATTGCTCCTAGAGGTGATCGTAGCTCGGGGCTAGCAAATGGGGCCGTCCACGTTTCTTTTGGTTTTATTTGATTTTGGTTTTGATTTTATGTACAAGTATTGCTTTGGATTAATCTCTCTTTACTTGATTTCTACTGATGAGCTGTTCATCACCGAGCTGAAGACTTGAATTAGAAAGAGAAAAAGAAACGAAAGCGAAGCCAAGCAGCAGGCATTATCAAAAGAAAATAAACAACTACCAGGGGAGAGCTGATCGAAATCTTGGATCAAGCACACTCGCTGTAGCGCTAGCCGTGCTCTGTGAATCCTTGATCGTTGATCGTTGATAGTCGTAGCTAGAGACACAGAGTAGTCGTTAGAGCCAACAGCAACCGGCTAACAAAGCCAACAGATAAAAGGATATGAGACACCACACAACTGACAAAGACAAAAAGAACCCGCTACCCGGAAGGGAGAGCACGCAGGGACAAAGGAGGCGTCGAGGGATCAATTAGTTTGTCTCTGGGTTTAAGTGAATTGACGAGTAAGATGTGACAAGACGATGCATGAAGATAAGTTTTCAGAGTGCTACGCCGTAGAAAGAAAAAGAGAGAACTCACAGACTACGAAGTACGGTGCCGCAGGATTGCATGAGAGCCCGATAATGCAGTGTAACAAAAATCAAGATCTCTTCGTAAATCAAAAGTGAAAAGTAAAAACTCAGTGTGAGCGATGCGAGGGATGCTAGAGCCAATATTGCTCTGAATCGGCACATTCCGGTGCGACGGGTCACTCTCAGTAGACGTCTACTTCCCATACACTGATTACACACCAGAGACGATCCATGCAAGGGGTAATATCACCTCTGTCATCACATTTCTCCGACTGGCAATGATCCGTCGCGCTCCTCTCGTGCTACCACGTCTGCTCGGCAGACTGTGCACATCGTAGAAAAACAAGAACAATCACCGTTGCAGTCCTACCCGTCTTCCGTCCATAGTATCCTGGCTTTATGCTGCCTGGTTCACATCCTACTCTGTAATACTTCTTTATCGTCGCACTACAGAGTACGCACGTCGTACCAGCACGACAGACTGACACACTGCCACGTTGTAGATGTCTGAGCCAAGTCGGAGGTTTGTGTGCGTGGTATCGTTGATTGTGTTTTCTTGTTTTTCTTGTTTTTATGCATTGTTTTTCTTTAGTTCATAATTGATTGAAAACAAGACCAGACGAGTAAGCCTCCGTCCAGCTTCACCCATGACATCTCTACAAGTACAAAGTCGATACATCATACTTCGTACATCATATCAGCACGAAGTACATCACAAGCACAAATACAAGCTGGTCAAAGCTTTACACAATTGTCACAATTGTCACAATCAACCTTGTCATAATATTTCACAATTTCTACTATCAACGCTACCAATTGACAGCTCAAGTGACCGTGCGCCGACTTTGACCAGGTTCAGAATAGCCTTATGGGCCGCCAGAAGCTTGGCTAGGCACTTGACAGAGGCTGGATAGCAGAAGTAGATGGTAGAAAGTGGCTGACAGTACGAAGTACTCAACTGTCACTTTACAAAAGTTTACGAGCTCGAGTCCACTATTGATTTCATAGCACGATGGGTGCATATTTCTATCAATATTACTCCTCATTCAGCTCTGAGATCGGGCGGATTCCGATGGGAAATAGATTTTGTAGAATCAAAAGAAAGACGAAATCAAATGAAATCAAAAGAAAAGTATTGAGACTACCCCCTGAAATACGACGACAGATTCGGGGACGTGCACCTAGATGGACAAGATTGCCGCCACCCCGGAGACCGCAAAAGTAGATGAGCATTCTCAATCCAAAAGGTTTGCGTGTAACGCCGATCGCTTCCTACTTAATATACTCCCCGGAAGGGAGACAACACCAACAAATCAGGAGCACGACAGCGAGACACCACAGTGAGACAACGACTGTAAGACACCGGAGACCTTTGAGCGAGCAGAGAATGTCAGGAAGAGTTTGCAAAAAAGATGCAGTTAAACCCGAAAACGAAGCGCTACTGTATTTCCACGCGTACACCACATGCACCATGCACGCGTCGATAGTCGCGAACAGACATCAGTAGCGAGAGGCTTGAATAACGTCTGATCCATACATTCGGCGAGATGTGCCGTCGTATGATACCTGAGGAGTTCACTCTGTACAATGAGTAACTCAGGTACTCCAGGAACAAGCGTGAATTAAGAACACACTGCGGCGGGACTATGACAGACTATGAACGGGACCGAGCGGCTTTATTGAAGCCACTGTCAATTTGGTGAGAAGTACTGTCGCTGTCAGCTGTCATTCAGCTGTGATATTGACGCGAGAGATGAAAGAGGAGATGAAAATACGCCACGAGGTATTTTCAGACAATGCGGAGAATTTGCTGTTGTCGGTTGTCGAGGTGTTTCTCCGGTAGTCTCGACGGTGTCTGCTTACTTCTGTTCTGTTTTGTCGCATGGTCAGGGTTGAATTTGTTTTGACGATAAACCACTTTCAACTAAAATTTTGAATACCGAGAACTGTTCTGCAGTCTACAAGGATATGCTAAACGGATTTCTCTAGCACCATGCTCATCTTCGCCCATCTACCCATCGTTGCCCATCGCTGCGTGTCTCAGCGAGCAAATGGAAATACCGTTCTTGCTAACAGTCAACGGCCCGCGAGAAAAGACTGGCGTCCAGCTCAATCAACAACGTTAATAAAAGTACACCTGCATAGTACTTTGCTAGTTGGTGAAGAAATCGCGACAGAACGCGACAGAAGATGAAAACATTCTACAGTTGTATCGTCGAGTATTTTCTTCGAAATACCAACACACTGACTTCAGCCCAACATCAGCCCATCACGACGCGCTTGAAAGTATCCGCTGTGACGAGCAATACGGTGAGGCTGAACGCCCGCTGCCCTAGCTGCCCTTATTAGGCCACTGAGCCGTTCCTGCATGCATAATTGCCTGATGTGATGGATTTGAATCTTAAATTGCTTCTTAAAGGATAAACACGCTTGCTATGCCGACATAAATCAAAAGCATTGATGCTCACTCCTAGGTAAACCGCGTCCGCCCCGTGCTGTTGCTCAACGACGACGCCGCACTGCTGCTCGCTGGCCGCGGCCGTCCGCTGTGCCCGCTGCTGCCCTTGAACAGGCTCTTGGTCGTCCACGTGCTCGTCTTCACCGGCCGCAGCGGCGCCAGCTGCTCCTGCTGCAGCGTCTTGGGCAGAATGTGCGACTGCGGGAACACGCCGAACCGGCCCTTGCTGTTCGTGCCCGCCCAGCACCAGTGGTCCGCATACAGGCACTTGACGTTGGAAATCGTCTCGCCCTTGTCAAAGCTCAGCCAGACCGTGTCCTCCTTGTCTTTGTCTTTGGAGTCCTTGACGTCGGCCCGCCACTTCCACCGCGCCACGACGCTCATGCCGCTGTCGCTGCCCGCCATTGGCATCTCGTTGTGCCGCGGCGGCTCGATCTGCACCGCCTTGGCCGGGAACGCGCCGACAAAACCATCGTGCCACCCCATGCACCACTTGCCCTCCCACTGCTCGGGGAACATGACACCGACGATGCGCGCGTGCGCCAAAAAGTGCAGCATGTCGCCCGCATAGCCCGGCGGCCGCGCCAGCTTCTTGCCGCCCCACCGGTGCATGTGCTCGCGCACGGCCGTCGCCACTGCCGCCTGCCCGATGGACGGCGGCACCGGCGTCGGCAGCGGCGGGTTCACAAGGTGCAGATCAAAGTCGTTGGCCTCGACGGGGTCCGTGCTGGCGCTGACGCTGCTCTTTGCACTTTCGACCGTGGGCAGTTCGCCGTAGACGACGGTGACGCCCGGCACGATGGGCAGCGGCTGCGGGTGGCGCGCGAGGTGCAGCAGGAGGTGGTCGGGCGTCGTGAACACGGTGGCGTCGCCCTCGCGCACGGTCGAGCCCGAGTGCACACAGAAGATACACGCATAGTGGCTCTCGGCCTGGCGCGCCGAGTTGATGGTGTTGCCGAGGTGCGACTTGTAGAGCAGGCGCAGGCGGAAGCGGGCGCCACCGGCCTTTGTGAATGTGGCCTCGGGCTTGCGCTCAATGTCGAGGCGGACCTCTTCGTAGTTGTGTGCGTAGCCGCAGCCGACGCAGCGGCCGATGCTGGCCTGCTTGTTGGCGACGTAGCCGCCGGTCTGCTTGATGCCCTGCCAGTGGCCGCCGGAGCGGAAGAGGTCGGCGCCCTTGCAGAAGCCACCCATCTGGTGGAACGAGCTGCCTGGGCCGATGGAGCAGTCGGGCTCGCGCGCAAACTCGCGCGTCATGGGCAGGTCGGAGGCGGTCGTCGTCGTGACGGTGGCAATGGTGGCCGTGTCGGTCTTGTCTTTTTCGACTGGGGCCAGGTTTTGAATCTTTTGGATTGTGTCAAGTTCTTGCAATTTGTTGACGTTCTTCTGCTCTAGGGGCAGGACCTCTTCCGACATGTTGGGCTCGTGGTCAATGGGCATGCGCAAGTGCTGCCGCGACGATGTCCGCATAGGCCGGTCATGACGCTCAAATCTGTCCATCTGCTCATGCTCGTCCTCGCGCGGACTTCCGGGCGCCAGCTGCGATCCCTGACTGGCACGCGGCTTCCAGTCCAGACGCCGGCTGCCGTGGCTGCCAACGCGCGAGCCGGGCCGCGACTGGTGGTGCAGCCGCAGCATCTCTTCGACGTCGTCGACATTGATGTCGTCGTCAAAGTCGCGGTGCTGGCCATATTCTATTTCAGCATCAATGCCGTCGAGCTCTTCCTCCATGATCCGCGGCCGGTGCTTGGGCGACAGTGGCAGACCAATGGGCGGCACGGGCGGCGATGGCGCAAATTTGATGAAATCCTGGATGCTCTGGGACGAAATGCTCTGGCGTCTGTTGTTGTTGTTGATATTTTGAGCACCAACAGCAGGCGGCGGCAGCATGTCTTTGTAGTGCTGCTGCTGAACCAGATTGTTGATGCGCTCGGCGTGGCTCGCGAGGTCAGCCGGCAGCGGCGGCGTCGAAAAGTTCATGACGGGAGAGGAGGTGTAGCTTGTAGCAGCGGACGATAGGTAGGATGTGCGCGCGCCATCAGTAAGTACAGGACTCGACGACGAGTAGGTGGACGAGTACGTCGACCGCACGGAGCCGTCCATGTTGAGCGAGCTGAAGCGCGACAGCATGCCGGGGCTGGCAGGACCAGGGCCGGGGCTGCCTGGGGCATTGCTGGCTGCGTCGTAGTCGGGCGTCACGATATCCCGCGACGGCTTCTTACGGATGTTTTGTGTATTTGAGTTTGTCTGAGTATTTAAATTAGAAGTTGGCGAGTCCATCTGGTGACTGCGGACCCAAGCAGATGTGCGCGGGATCGTCGAAGGCGGGGGCGGCATATGTGCATGTCCGCTAGCCAATGTGTTCATAGTCGGGGCGATGCTGGCCGTGTCGTCCATGACGGAGGACGCATCGTAGCCCTCGGGGTGGTCGTACAGCTGGTAGCGCTCCGAGTGGCTGTCGGCGTGGTCGGCGAGGGCGGCAGCGGCACTGCTGTTGCGGAACGACGCGCCCGAGTAGCTGGTGGCCACAGAGGACTTTGTGCTGGCGCGGCGGAGGCCGGCAGAGGACGCATCATCGGTGTCGGTCGTCACCGATGTGGCGGCCGACATGCGCGCCTGCTTCATCAAGGACGACCGCGACCGCCGCTCGGCCTGCATTTGTGTTTGCACATTTGGCGGCAGAGGCGGCATGGGCGGGATCGACGGCAGTGGCGGCAGTGGCGGAAAGGCGCTCTTTTTAGGTTCTTTTGATTTTTTTGGTTTCTTCTCGCTCCGCTCGGGTTTCTCGCTGCGCTCGGGTTTCTCTTCGCTGCGCTCACTTGCTCCGCCAAGCTTCAACCGCCGCACGGCATTGATCACGTCCAGCGCAAACGCCCGCGTTGCCGCCTGCAGCTCGGCAAACTTGCCGGCCTCAAACGTGCCGAGCTCAATGTAGTCCTCAAAATCATACAGCAGGTCTTCGATCTCGCGGCGGCGGCGCTCGACGTCGTCGTGCTGCAGCATGGCCTCCTTGAAAGCGTCGCCGTACTTTTCGACCTGGCCGTCCCAGACGGGCTGCAGGCGTTTGAGGGCGCGCTCGCCTTCGCGCACGAGGGAGCGGCCGCAGCGGACAAGGTCGTCGCGGACGGCCTGCTCGATGGAGTCGTCATCATCTGCGTCGTCTGCATTTGAGAGGGCCTCGTTTCCGCGCGCGACGACCTCGCGGAAGGGGCGGACGATGAGTTCCTCGGCGTCGACGCCCATTTTGTGTATTTTGTGTGTGTTTATTTGCTTGTTTGTACTGTTGTATAAATTTCGTAGTTGTCGATCTATGAGCACAGACTTTGAGATGTAGATGTGCGAGTATTTGAATATGTAGACAGCTTCTAGAATGTCTGCGTCGTAGAAGATGATACCGTGGGGGTAGATGAATAATAACAGACAAAAGAAAAGTAGTCGAAGGATGAAGGAATATATTAAAGATGAATGAGGAACCGACGGCAGAGAGGATATGAAGACAATGCAGCCGGGAAGGATTAGAATGAAAGATGTAGGATGCAATGCTTGCTTGCGGACGCGAAGGTGACCGTTTTGTTCTTTTGATCTTCTCTTCTTCTCTTCTTCTACATTGTTAGTCTAATAGACCCTAACGACTTGCCCCCTCTACCAGATAAAGCATAGACGCGGACCAGGGGCGGGAAGACTTGAAGTAGTGAAGTAGACTTGGGACTCGACTTGGTCGAGCTAGTCAAGTGTTGGGTTAAGAACACAAGCGCAAACGTGTGGCCCACGAGGTGGATGGGAGTTGAAGTGAAGAGGATAAACGTTATGAAAGAGCCGTTCAATTCCAATACTCTCAGATTAATCAAGAAGCTAGATGATGATCATGAGATTGCGTTGTTGACTATTTGATTATCTTACTTGAATATTCTCAGCTCATTTAGTTTGATTAAACTCACTTAGATATTGAGTACATCGAGTACATCTATACATATCTACATATCTACATATCTACATATCTACATATCTACATATACATGTACTCAAGAAGCAGAGTACAAAATCAATAGTGTGCCTGAATGACCTGCCCCTTTGGTCAGAAGTGTAAACCGTCGGTGGCCAGTTTGGCTGCAACGTTTCGGATGGGGTGAAGGGATAGGAGGCTGACGGAACTTTGTAAAAGACAAGACTCAGATACATCAGTAAGGTACAGTAGACTCAAATCCCGTAACATAAATGAAGAAGGTGAGCACGAGAGAAGACGTTCAGTCAAGTCTTTGACAAGACGGCAGGCGTTCTTGGTATGCAGTGGCTTGAAACGGCCGGCTTGGTGTGTGGGATCTAAGAGCTTGTCTTGGTCGGTGTCTATTCTTGACTTGATGTCTTGGTATTGAATACACTCTTGGCTCATATGTATTCTCTACTGAGTACTCCTTCAGATCCTCATAGCCTCGGTGACTGGTTGAGAGAAAGATGGGCCGTGGAGCAAGTAGAAGTACTCAGCACAGAAAACAGCCTAGAGAACAGTTGGAACTGACCAGCATACTGTATGCAGGGGTAGTGTAGACTGCAGGTGTTGAAGAGTAGATGAAGACTGGCAGTGGTCCATTGAGAATGTCTACTGCTTGCTTCCAAAGCCACAACATCGAATCATGCATTGGCAACGGTGATGCTTCCTGTTTCACTGAATGGTCGATCCTAGACAGTATCGAATAAACGCACAGAATCGCCGTCAGAGTGATCAGGAAGACGATCCGAATAATACTCAGAAACAAGAGTCTACGTAGACCAACCAAGTCAATTCTCAATGCACTGTCACACGTGCAGTCTTGAATGCGCGATGCAACATAACCTCGGCCATCTCAGCCCACCAGTCATCTGTAGACATCTACTTGTAGACTTCTGCCAAATCTATTCAAGGTCATGTAGATGCCTCGTTCACCTCATCTCGTCGTCATCCTCCTCCTCCTCCCCTCGGCCTCACCTAGAATGGTCTCGCCGACAGAGTCCAAGCACTCGCCTGCACTGCCCATTTTGGGTCTGGCCTGACTATGATGGGTCTGTATTCTGGAGTATTTTGCGGAGTAACTGTCGATGTGAGTTGTAGAACTAGAGTAGACACAATAGACCTCCTTTGAGTACGGAGTCAATGCCTCCTCAGGGTCTCACGAACCCATCTTACCACACTGTCCGAGCAAATCCAGCTACTTTACTACTCAGTATTACTCTGTTCAGTGCCTTGAATTGACTTTCTCGACTCCCATTGATCAGTGAAAACTCTACATCCATTTGTAACAGATACTCCCACGCTGTCCTCCAAATACGAGTACACACTCAACGACAAGCTTCCATAGCCAAGCAATGCAGCCACTTACATCCATACTAGCGCGTCTTACCCACGCCGCTAACCCCGGTTGTAAACGAGAAAAGCGGGTCTCCTTCAACGTCATCCGCAAAACAGATCACAGGAATCGAGCACGTGGGCTCTAGCTTTCAACCAGGTCAATTCGAAGACTAGACAAGGTCCATAGGTGCAGAGTATTCCGTCTATTTATCCTGTATTTTATCTCAGTTGTTCTCGTTGTTAATATCTACTGAGTAAATATCACCATGCTATTCCCTACTAATACCAACACGCTCGATTCTTCTCGGGCAATACTCCGGAGGATGAGACCGTAGCATCTGCCATGCTCTGGACTTGTCTTCTCCTCGGTTGCTGGTTCCTTAATACTATCCTTCTTTGGATGACCCGAACGACTTCTAGCTGCATTTGACTATTCTCCGGCCTTCTGTGCGTGCGTCGTGGTTGCGTCGTGCTCGCATTGCTCCGTTCTCCTGAGGATGTCTCACCAGGTCTCACCAGCGTTCTGGACAATACTTGATGGGGCTGAGGCTGATAATGGATAAAGTAGAAAGTGTTGAATAGTATTTTATAGCGTTGAAGAGTGACATTGAAGAGTATTGAAGAATGAAGCATAGTAGTGGTCATATAGATACGAGAAACAGCCGCCAACTCCATATCATCAACATTTAGCATCGTGACTGTCGGCTCTCAAAATATGACAGAATATATCAGTTTACTCTGCTTATTCTTCTATTCTGCCTTTACGAGTGTGCCTGCCGATCACAGCTCCATACTCCATAACTCCATCAAGGTGAACGTGTAGCCACAGCTAGCAGGGCTGCCGGGCTGATTTCAACGTCATCTACCCTGCTGCTTCTATCAATACTCCGTTTGAGAGCTGTTTAAATTCTCTTTATTCTCTTTAGATATTCTACCCTGCCGATCCCGACCCTCACGATGTGCAATGGAGCACGGCCATGTGATAGAAGAAGGGAAAGAATTGCAACAGTGCATCGTGGCAGTTGAATCATGGAATAGACTGCCGATCTCTCGTTAAATGTAGAGAAAGAAAGAAAGAAAGAAAGAGAGAAAGAAAGAACAGACAGAAAGAACAGGCAGCACACAGACTAAAGAAACGCACAACAAAGGGGTCAACTGCCTCACCGAATCTAAAAAACTAGACAAAAGTACCCGGACCTAGCCGGCCGTTTTGTTCCTTCGGCCTTGTGGTCTAGTCTTGCTTTGGCTGGCTTGTTGGGCTATTCAAGGACAGCCAACATATTAATTACTCTGTGCTAGCCTTCCGTCGTTATATTGTTAATATAGCTCCGTCGTTCCGTGCTCGTTCACTGGATATTGAGGCTAATAACAAAGATCAAAAGGGGCCACATGGTGTCGCGTGCTCATAGTCCAGATGCCTCATCACATCATCACTCTACCCGCAGAGTCGATATGCAGGGTTGAAGCTGCAGCAGGGATGCTTGTAGGATCCAACATGATGCTAGATGCTGATCGCAGTTGGTTGCATCTAACTATATCATCACTTGCTATCACAAAGAAATCATGTATTCATATTTAGTCTATCATACATCAACATCGACATTAGTTAGACGTAAGCATCACACCACAGTAATCCCGTTGGCACCCGTCTCAATGACCTTGAACGCCGCCGCATCGCCCTGTCCGCTCGCCGCCGCCGCATACGCCTCGTCGCTGCGGTCGCACAGCACCTCAATGTCCCGCTCGCTCAGCACCTCCCGGTCGTCACCGGACAGCGAGTACACCTGCCCGTCCTTGAGCAGCAGCGACCGCAGCGCCTCGGGATCAAAGTCTTCGTCGTTTTCGTCTTTCTCGGTCTTGTCCATCTTCTGACCCATCGTGCGGAACCCGCCCTTCTTGATCACAAGCTTCTCCAGCCGCCGCTTCGCGTCCGCGCTCATCAGCAGGTCTTCCTCGACGGTGCCCTTTGTCGCCAAGCGGTATACCACCACCGGCCGCTTCTGCCCAATGCGGTGCGCGCGGTCCTGCGCCTGCAGGTCCTGCTGCGGGTTCCAGTCGCTGTCAAACAGGATAACCGTGTCCGCGCTTGCTAAATTAATGCCCTGGCCGCCGGCGCGCGTCGACAGCAGAAACAGCGAGTACTCGCCCGTGGTGTCCGCGTTGAACGCGTCAATCTGCGCCTGCCGGTCGCTGTGCGCGACGCTGCCGTCGATGCGGCACACGCGCCAGCCGCGCAGGTCGGCGCAGTACGCCTCGAGCAGGTCGAGCTGCGTCTTGAACTGCGAGAAGATGAGCACCTTGTGCCCTTTGGCGAAGAGGGCGGGCAGCAGGCGGTCTAGTAGTAGCATTTTGCCCGAGGCCGTCACCAAGGACTGGTCGACCTCGTCATGTTCGCCAAAAGGACTGTAGAAATTGTGCGGGCTGTTGCAGACGAGGCGCAGCTGCATCAGCGGGTTGCCGAGCTTCTTGTTAGCAATCTCGCGCTTGGCCCGCTCGAGCGTCTGCACGCGCTGCAACTCTGCGCCGGACAGGCCGCTGGTGGCGTCATCGACGTCTTCCTGCTGCTTGGCCTGCTCGAGCTCGTCGCGCAGCGCCGCCTCAAACTCGTCGTCCGACATGAGGTCCTCGTCGGATGCGTCCGCCTCGGAGTATTTGCTCGCTGTGATGCGCCGGCCGCTCGCGGTGGTGCGTGACCGTCCGCTGATGCTACCCGCGGGTGTCGAGTGGCGGCTGGACTTGGCGCTCTTCGGCAGCGACTCTTCACATGCTGGTGATGTCTTGCGCTTGGTAGACTTGGGTGTAGACTTGGGTGTAGACTTTGCTTTGGTCGGTGGTGCAGACTCGATGGTAATGACTGGCACTTCAGCAGCCTTGCGGCCGCGACCCATGAGCATGGAGAATGCGTTCTTGGCCTTGCTGACTGTCGGTGTCGGTGTCGGTGTCGGTGTCGGTGTCGTGTCGGCTGTCTTTCTAGCCCGCGGGCTGCTGCGGATGGGGATTAAAATATCTTCCACCTTGAGCTTCCCCTCAACCTCGTCTTCGGCAGCAGTAGCCGCCGTGCTCAACCGGCTCGACGACCGCTGCCTGGTAACTTGTGCCTTTGACTTCGGTGTGGCTTTTGCTTTTGTCTTTGGCGTAGATTTCGTAGATTTGGCAGGCTCTGCCTTCTTGCTGGCCTCCCGCTCCAGCCTCTCCGTAATCTGATCCGCCACCTGACCCTCGAGGTACGCCCGCGTGTCGACCTCCTTGTCGCTGATCGCATTGTACAGATCCGTCTGCGCCTTGGTCATCGGCGCATACAGAATGTACTCGCGCTTCTTGGGCAGGTAGCTCGCCACGTCCGCCTTGACGCGCCGCAGTAGCAGCGGCTGCAGCACCATGTGGATCTTCTTGACCAGGTCCTGCTTCATGCTGTCCTCGATGAAATCGGCCGTCGTCGACTCGTCCTGCAGCTCACTGCTAAAGTCAAACCAGCTGCTAAACGCCTCCCAGTCGGTAAAGATCTTGGGCATCAGAAAGTTGAGCAGCGACCACAGCTCTTTCAAATTGTTCTGCAGAGGCGTGCCCGTAATCAAAAACCGCGTCGCCGACCGGAACGCCTGCAGCTCGCGGAACAGCTTCGAGTCAAAGTTCTTCATGCGGTGGCCCTCGTCAATGATGATGAACTCCCAGTTGATCTTGGCGAGGTCCGCGCGGTCGCGCAGGATGATCTCGTAGCTCGTGCACACGACGGGAAACTGCTCGGTCGGCCGGCCTTTATGTAAATTGCCCTGGATCTCGTTCTTGAAGAGATCCTTGCGCTGCTGCGGCGAGCCGTGGTACATGACCACCGGGATCGACGGCGTCCAGTGCTTAAACTCGTTGATCCAGTTGTTAAGCGTGCTCAGCGGGCCGACAATCAGGTGCGGCCCCAGGTAGTTTTCCTGCTCGCGCAACAGCGCAATCAGCGAGATCGTCTGCACCGTCTTGCCCAGGCCCATCTCGTCCGCCAGGATGCCGCTCATGTTTTGCAGGCAGATCTCAAGCATCCACGTGAGGCCCTCGAGCTGGTAGTCGCGCATCGTGCCGCCGATCAGGCACTTGGGCTGCATCGCCATCTCCAGGTCGTGGTTGCCCAGCGTCTTGTTGCTGCCGTCCTCGTCGAACACCGTGCCGACACGGCCGAGTACCTGCGTCTTTTTTGTGAGAATGTCGCTGAATGCGGCGCTCTGCCGCAGCAGCTCGTCAAGCTCGCGCGCCTTGGCCTCGCGCTCGGCCTTGGAGTGTGCCTTTTTCTTGTTCTTGCGGCGCATCGCGGCCACGCGGCGCTCCTCCTCGACCGCATTGGCCTTTTGCGCGCGGCGCTCTTCGGCCTCCATCAGCGCCTGCTCCTCTGGCGTCATCGGTGCCTCCATAAAGTCGTCGTTGTCCTCTTCCTTGACAGGCAAATAGCTGTCAGCCCCAGGGGCAGACAATGACATAGCGGGACTCATTTTGGGGTTGTTGCCATTCACTTTTGGGAATTAAATCGTGGGTGTATCTGGCAAGCTTGGAATTGAGAATTGAGAACTGGTCGGTGCTTGTGTCAATCGATCTGGTGTAACCTTGCAAGTTGATGCAAAAGTGACGTCCAAGTGAGGTCAAGGTGAGGATGTCCCAACTCTGGAAATAGAAATAGAAAACAAAGTCGACAATCGAGAACAAAGCCGAAAATAGAGTATCCTAGTATTCCAATCGATTGCTGCCTTGTGAATTTGGGCAAATTGGCGATGGCGACAGTCTGGTTCACCGTGAGGATCGGACGTCACGATCCGCCGATTCAGCTGCTGGGCCCAGGGGCGCGCGTCGCGTAACCCGTGCAATCAATTAAACTTTTCAGGGCGCATAGGGGATCTGGACCCGCTTTTCACCAAAAGACCGACGCGGAGTCACGCGGGCACTCGAGCTCCAGAAAACCTCTTATCCTTATCGCAGCCCCTCATGACTCAGCATGGCCGAGAGGAAAGCTCAGGTGCGGGGCACTAACAAACTCCAGTAAAAATTAGAGTCAACATCACGAGAGTTGTTGTGAATAACGTCACGTTTGCTTTGATTCTTTATTTTTGTACCAGACTACCGCCAAACTGTCTGTCCTACGCTTCTTTCGTCCCCTTGCGCTCCGGAGTTTCACCATTCCAGCGCCACCAACCACGTCATTTTCTTTTGCCCGGCTCTTTTCGACGACAACGACATTGACATCGACGACATCGACGACATCATACACATCCGCAACCATGGCCGCCATTGCTACCCAGAAGTACACTCCCGCCGAGGAGACTGAGATCAAGAAGTGGGTGGATGCTGCCTCGTCCGTCGAGGCCTCGTCCCCCGTGCTTGCTGAGCTCAACACCCTGCTGGCCACCCGCACCACCATCCTCGGCTCCAAGCCCAGCCAGGCCGACGTCGCCCTCTACACCAAGCTTGCCCCCATTGTCAAGTCCTGGACCCCCGAGCAGCGCACCGGAAAGGACGGCCTGCCCAACATTGTCCGCCTCGTCGACTTTGTCCAGAACCGCGGCTCCGACATCTTTGGCATCGAGGTCACCGACAAGATTGCCATTGACGTCGAGGAGGTTCTCTATGTTGCACCCCCCGTCGACGCCAAGGCCGAGAAGGAGCGCCTGAAGAAGGAAAAGGCTGCCGCCGCTGCTGCTGCTGCTGGCGGTGCCCCCGCTGCCGGTGAGCAGAAGCAGGTTGCCGACCGCACCAAGAAGGTCAAGGAGCCCAAGGCTGCTGCCGAGGCTCCCAAGGAGGGTGAGGCCCCCAAGGATGGCGCTGCCGCTGCTGCCGCTGCCGGCCTGCCCACCAAGAAGAAGGAGAAGAAGGAGAAGCAGCCCGGTGGCCGCCAGAAGGCTGCCCCGCCACCGCCCGCTGCCCCCACGCCTGCTCTGATCGACCTGCGCGTCGGCCACGTGCTCAAGGCCATCAAGCACCCCGAAGCCGACTCGCTGTTTGTGTCGACGATTGCCATGGGCGATGCCGCCGGCAGCCCCGACACAGAGGAGTACGAGGGCCAGGTTGTGCGCACCGTGTGCTCGGGCCTCAACGGCCTGGTGCCCCTGGAGGAGATGCAGGGCCGCAAGGTTGTTGTTGTGTGCAACCTGAAGCCCGTCAAGATGCGCGGCATCAAGTCGGCGGCCATGGTTCTGGCTGCGTCGCCGCGCCTCAAGGAGGGCGAGGAGGACCACCACGGCGGCCCTGTCGAGCTGGTGAACCCCCCCGCCGATGCGCCCGCGGGCACGCGCGTATACTTTGACGGCTGGCAGGGCGAGCCGGAGAAGCAGCTGAACCCCAAGAAGAAGGTCTGGGAGATGTTCCAGCCCGGCTTCACGACGACGGCGGACCTGGAGGTTGGCTTTGACGCTGGTGTTGTCAAGGAGCTGGGCAAGGAGGGTCTGGGCAAGCTGACTGCTGCCACTGGTGGTGTGTGCACGGTCAAGTCTCTGGCTGGCGCCACCGTGCGGTAAGCATTGTGTTGCATTTAGTGCGAAAACGAGCAAGAAAATGTATGTTTAGATATGACACTGCAAAATACAAAATAAATTAGATCAACTTATGAGGTGCTTTAGACAAACGTATGAATATATTCGTGGGCGATCTAGCCGGGGTATCATTACAAAGCTATACGCAAGACAAGAGGAAGAGAAACGTATAAAACATGAGACAAAGGAAATGATGGAGACATCAGAGTAAGAAAAAGGAAAAGAAAGAGAGAGGAAGAGATCACTCGACAATAGGCGACATGACCAGGATGACCCAGGCAACAGAGCCGTCGACATCCTTCAGCGGTGTCCAGTGGCTCATCAGCCGCTGCATCTTGGGCTCGCGGCCCTTGGTCGCCCGCGGCACATTCAGATTCAGATGCAGAGCATCGTCCTCGTCCTGCCGCGAGTCCCGGCGCGCCTCCTGCCGAGACAGACGCCGGCCGCCCAGCAGCAGACTCGACCGCCGCGACGTGCTCGCCGGCGCACTGCCGAACTCGTCGCTCATACCGAGGGGAGAAGCCAGACCGGCACCAAGACCCGCCGACAGCGCACCCGGCGCGCCCGTGAGGCCAGGCACGCCGCTGCTGGCCGGCACGAACAGCTCGAGGCTGGCCGACTCGGACGTCACAATGCGCTGGCGCACGTTGGCGCGGAAGACGGGCGTGATGGACGGCGAGCCCGCGAGCTCGGAGAGCACGGCAAAGACGTCGTGATACATGACGGCGTCCTGGGCGGCGGGCCCTAGGCCGAGCAGCTCAAGCATAGGGATGGACGAGAACGCGACCTTGAGGCGCGACACAGAGCCGGACGAGGTCTGCGGGGTCTGCGGCGGCGGCGCCTGCGAGACGCTGCCGTAGCGGCCGCCCCGGCGCTGCTGCTGCTGCAGGAGGACAGCTTCGGGGTCGTAGGCGGTGTCTGGGCTTGTGCCGGGGACGTACTGCAGGACCATGAAGCGCGAGTAGGTGGCCAGCAGGTCTGTGGGCAGGATGGGCGACGCAGGACGGATCGAAGCAGGCAGGCCCGGCGTGGGGGGCAGCATGAGACTGGGCGTGGCAGCGCCGGCACGCGGTGAGACGTCGCCGGCATCGACACAGGCCGTCAGCGTGGTGCTGGGCGTCGGCGAGACCTTGCCGGCGCGCGATGACGAGCGCACGCTCGACGCGTCGTCGACAGCCACCGAGGCCTTGCGCCGGCGCGAGAAGGGGTTGCCCTTGAAAAAGGACGTCTTGGCGGGCTTCTCGGTGCGCGACTCGGGCCGGGCGGGCATTTTCACGTTGGTAACCGGCGGGGGCACAGAAACAAACGGCGCCGGCATGTCGTAGGTGGACATGACGCTCATGCGGCGGTCGTCAAAGTTGCTGGGCTTGGCCTCGGGCGGCACGGGGATGGTGGACGACGGCTGCACCGACAGCGCGTGCACAATGTCGTGCTGCGACTTGACGGCGTCAGTGACGTCGACGAGGCCGCTCAGGATAAAGCGCACACGCCCACTAGCGTTCTTGAGCGGGCACACGGACACCAGACTCCAAAAGGGCCGGTTGTCGCGGTGGTTGCGGCTCAACACGAGCTCCTCGGTGAACTGCTCCTGGTTCTTCTCGGACTGGCTGGGCTCGGGGCCGCGGAAGAAGCGACCGGTGCGGGGGATCTGCTCGGCGCGGTCGTAGCCCAGCAGGTGAGCAAAGCTGTCCGACGCATACACGATCGGGTTGTCCGGCCGGTAGGGGTCTGTAAGACAAAACGCGCGGCCGAGGCCAGCGAACTTGTAGGGCGACTCGGCGGCGCCGGCGGACGAGGCACCGAGCGAGACCTTCATGCGCAGGCCAAGCTGGTGCTTGGCAAACTCGGGGTAGATGTGTCTCAGGACGCGGTCCTTGATGTGGGCGTCGACGTCGCCAAAGAGCATCTCGAGGCCGGGCAGGATGGAGCTGGAGACGTGCTTGACGTCGGTATTGAGCGCCTTGGCGAGGTGGGTTGGCAGCTTGAGGGGATCGGTGGCGGTGACGCAGGTAAACTTGGTGGAGATGTTGGCCATGAGGGCGGTGACGCCGTGCAGGGCGCGCGCGTACTCCTCGACCTTTTCGAGGAACTCGAGGTTCTCGGTGCCGCCGGTGGCGCGGGTGTAGGCCCAGAGGCGCTCGCGCGCGACGGGGTGGTCGAGCACGGCGCGGACGGTCTCCCAGGCGAAGAGGCCGGCAAACGACTGGTGAGATTGCGCTTGGGACTGGCCGTCGTCTAGGGTGCGGCCGTCGAGCGACGCCGAGCCGTCGCTCTTGTAGCTCTTTTCACTTTTGGTGCTCTTCTCGCTCTGCGTGCTGTGGGCAAACTTTTCGCGCGTGGGCGAGAGCCGCGACGAGCCGTCGGCGTTGTAGTCAATATACCGGCGCAGCGCGGCGCTGTTGGTGTGCAGCGAGAGGCCCGAGTTGCTGCGCAGACGGTTGACGGCAAACGTGTCGGACGTGGCCGAGCGCTGGCTGCGGTCCGACTGCGGCTGCGACTGCATGCTGCGGCCGGTTGGCGCCGGCGGGCTGCCGCCACTGGTGACAGTGTTGACAGTCAACGAAGGAGACATGACGCTGGCGTTGCGCCGTCTTTCGTAGAGCGACGGGGCCATATCTGTATTTGTCTTGACTGGTCTTTCAGACATCTGTCTCTGTCTTGGTCTCTGTTTTTGTGTCTGCTCCTCAACGACAGACGCAGGGGGCAGGCTGCGTCTGCGCTCGCCTTTGTTGGCCGTGCGCGTGCGCGGGGACGGCGGCGCGGCCTGTATTTGTGACTGCGACTGAGATGTAGCGACCTGTGCTTTCAGAGTGGTGGTGGCAGCCGGGGGAAAGTGAAAGGAGTTGAACGAGGACGAGAGCGACACGGCGGCGGGATCGTAGCCGACCATGCCGACGGGAGCAGACGGCTTGGCCATTGCGGAGGGGCGGTGAATCTGGTTTTGATATTGTCTTGCGTGGTGAGTTTGTGTATGAGTCTGGGTTTGCGAATATGTCGATGTGGTGGATGATTTTCTGACCGTGCTGGTCATTGTGGCTGTAGCCATTGTGGGCTCAGGAGAGAGGATATGCAGGCAATGAAAATCAACAACTCAAAGAAGGCGTTCAGACGATAATACGACAACAAGAATGGCCGATGAGCACTGAGATATACTCAGTAGAGTTCAGAGACAGAAGCGGATAGGTCGGAAGATGGACGTGCGTATGCAAGGGGAAGCGATATGCAGGGTGATTGATGGACAGCGGTGAGTTGCTGCAGGTCGAGTTGAGTATGCACGAAGTGAGTGAGATGCAAGACCAGAGCGAAAGAAGAAAACCAAAGAATGAAAATCAAAAAGGTCAAAATCAAAGCAGTCAACCAAAGAGATGAGATGGCGGGGAGGGGATATATGAAGCTGATACGAAAAAGATGTCATACCAGATAAAAGCAGATAAAAGAATCAAATAATCAAATCAAATCAGACAATGTAAACAAGTACAAACCATAAACACGCCAGCACAGAGTCCATAATACAGAGGCACTACTTCAGGAGTGCAGAGATCGATGCTGCATGCATGTGAAATACTCCGGCCCCGTACGTCAGAGCAGTGAAGTAGAAGTAGAATTAGGTGTAGAGAAGGCAGACGAAATAAAAGAAGAAAGTAGAAATAGACTGCCAACACTTGTCGTGACCATTCTAGGAAGAATACGCGCAGGTAGAAGTAGTCTGTGATACTGGGTGAGTACAGCCAGGGACCGAGTATATTACATAGTAGAGACGCTACATCATACAGAGTAGATACAAAGAGACTATGAAGAGACTACGAGAAGGATGCATCATGCAGACCAACAGTCAATGAACCACACCAGATACTGCATCATCGAAATTACATGGCCTGTCCTGGTCACGCCAATGCACGCAATCGCTCAGCTGTCCTCTCCTCTCACAACAAGAAGCAATTTGAAATCTCTTACAAAGTAATATCACTTTCTCCTCTTCTCTTTGACGGGCTTCCGCCTAGAATCTCCAGCAGCAGGGTCTTTAACTCAAAGAGGAAACGGGACACAGCGCGACAGGGAACAGCCGACTAGAAAAGTAGAAAACCCAGTAAACCCATTGTTCAGAGTATGGATAGAGACGAAAGAGGATCGAGACAGGGGCTTGCTCCACCAGACCCACGTCACTTCCCGGCGTGTATCTTTGCAGAGAGTCTGTACGAGTCCGATTCTTTGTACGAAATACAGTTCATAACAATGCAATCAGAATACGACCCCGATCGGTGCTACCCTCGATAGACGATGCATGCATAACTGGGGAGGAGTATGGGGCGGCCAAGTTGGCAGAGGAAGAGCCAACACCAGAGGATATGTACGATGAAGGAGTAGTGGGTAGACTTGTTGGGAGGATACAAAGGACAGAGAAAGTGAGAGAAGAAGAGAGGAGATACGAAAGATAGCCGCTCGGTCTCTGGGTTGGCATGCATCGACACGATTATGGCATGATAATCAAATAAAAAGGTCACGAAAGGACGGAATGGTGCGGCTACGATGTACACACTATTGAGTAATACGCCGCACGTCCCAGAAACATTGAAACATTAGACGAACACAGGTGCAGACTACGAAGTACAGAATAGTATCACTTGTGCAAGTACACAGACCAGACCACACGGCTGGCACGGTTTCATGCCTCGACGCAGGACGGATGCTACATCGTACTCTCCACCCATTGATACTTAACGTCTAATACGCCATGCGACAATTGTCTGAGCACCATTATTGAAGATAAATATGATTATTGGACAGTGAAGATTGATTCTCGCCTCGTGGTGGACTGCATCATCTGAATTCGCTCAGGCTCGCTTGTCGCCGAGAGAACCGTGCGCAAAGCAGGACCCACGAACGTACGAACCCAATAGACCCCGAGAAGAAGGCTGAACTACTCGCCGACTAGCAATCAATACGCCCTGACGCCTCGTTACACCGAAACAATAATGCAATGGGAATACATGGAAATACTAAAGTACTGAAGATGCAAAGGTGTGGAAAACCAGACGAAGGAGTGGGCATACTTGTAGGTTCAGCTGGGGGGGCTCGGTGGAGGGGTGAGCGAGGCAGGCTGAATGAAAGATGAGGCCTGAGTGATTTATTATGGACGATATGAAATTCAAATCAACCAACATGCAATACTTCCTACTCCGAAAATCAAAAATCTGTGAGAAGGATCTATCTAGACAAATACTCGACTACCAAGCGTAGGTGTGATACTGTACCTGGCAAGATATGTACATCCGCTGTGACAGATGTGACAGGAATCGATATCACATTCACATCGACCAGGTTGGCGGCTGATCGTCGAGGTGTAAATCTGTTTATGTACTGTAAATATATTGTCCAGAATGGGCGAAGATGCATTGATTTAAATTATGAAATGAATAACAAAGTAATCACGGCTGTTGGCCCGGGTGAGACATGTCACGATGAAGAGTGGCTGTTGTAGAACTAGGAATGAGACAACAAAGGGGAAAGAAAAAGAAAGCAGATGAAAAAGCTACAAAACAAAGACCAGGTGACCACACAGCTACGGCTACAGTGTATCTAATTTAATTCAAAATCCAAATAAAAAGCAACGGAGATCATTTTCGGTGATCATTCGCAATGATGTGTGATGTTCGTGATATGCGCAGGCATCTCTGCCTTGTCTTGTCGTCTGCCTCGTCGATTTGATTGTTTTTGATCCAACAGGCAATGGATGTGTTGTCAGCTGAACGATCCAACAAGACCAATATTTATCTCATCTTATTTATTCACATCTCATCTCATCTAGTAATGCAATGTAACACCGCCCCTGCGACCCATCCAGCTGGATCGGTCTGTATTTGAGTTGTGCAAGTTGGACAATATTGTTGGACAGATTGTTGGACAGGATATGTTGGAGGTATGACTCCGGCAATCAAGGCCCTTGTCGATTATTACTCAGTACTCTCAATACTACACCGTACTGAGTAGACGATCCAACAAGACAGACACAGTCGGCTGGTTGCCGCGAGTGGAAATGGTCGACACTCTCCGCAATGGTCGCCGACTCGTCTCTGTCCGTCTGTCTGTCCCCTGTCAGCCATTTCAACCCTTGTCAAGTCTTCAGTATTCTTCTCTCTCTCTCTCTCTTCGTACTACTAATCCAACAAATCCGGTCTGCTGGAGAAGCGGCCGCCCATTGCGATCGTCACTACCCCGGTCCGACCAGGTCCCTGGTCCGTAATCTTATTTATATCTTGTCTGTAGAAAGTATTCTGTATTCACCGTATTTTCAAAAGGCATTCCAAATAATGATGCCAATACGACGTCAACTATCAGCAAATCGTGGAAGAAGACTCTGTAGAACGAAAACAGTAGAGAAGACGAAGACGAGAAAAGACAGCCTTACCGGTCAAGCCGTCAATCCATCATACAAGTAGAACAAGTGACTGCCCGGTCTTATTTATATTTGTATTTATATTTATATTCATTTTATATGAAGCAATTACACGGTAATGATGATGTTGTAATACTAAATGATATATGATGTGTCTCTTCTCGACAGACCTACTCATACTCACTCACACTGGGCGGCCGGTCCGCCGCCTGCGTCCCCCAGTCGCTCTCCGTCGCACCCAGCGTCAACACAAGCTCCTTGCCCTCGGTAAAGAACGAGTGGTCCACCCAGCTCTTCGTGTACGGCACGCCGTCCAGCGTCGCGCTCTGGATGAATACCGCCTTGTACGACGCGTCAAAGTTGACGCTGCGGATCACCGCCGTCTGGCCCGTCTGCGGGTGTTTGATGGTGACGCTCTCGAAAAACGGCGCCGTCACCAGGTACACGTTCTGCCCCGGGTTCGGGAACAGGCCCATCATCGTAAACGCCACAAAACTGCCCATCGCGCCGCTGTCGTCATTGCCCGGCAGGCCGTCTGGCGTCGGCGAAAAGAACGCCGGCACGTACGTGTGCGCGCGCCGCGCCGACAGCCCCGGGCGTCCGGCGTAGTGGTACTGGAACACTGTGAGGAACGACGGCTCGTTGCCGATGTAGATAATACCGCTGTCGTGCAGGTAGTCGAGGCGCTGCACAAACGCGTCGTCGCCGCTGTACAGTTTTATCAAAGCGGCCTGGTCGTGCGGCACGAAAAAGCCGTACTCCCACAGCGAGCTCTCAAACGTCTCGCGGCCCGTGTTCTGCAGCGAGCACACGCTCGTCGAATCCATGCTGCTGCACGCCAGCGGATCCTGGAAGAACCACGTGCCGTTGAGATTACGCGGTTGGAAGAAGCCCGTGAAGCCCGTGTCGGTGCCGTTGGACCACGCAGACGTTTGGTTTGGCTCAAACAGATTCTGCCAGTTGGCGCTGCGGTCCAAATACTTGACCGTCTGCGCCGACGTCCCCAAGTCGGCCGCCATCTGTGCAACGCAAAAATCATTATAACTGTACTCGAGCGTGCGTGACACGCTGCGCGTCATCGTGCCAAAGCCCTTGTAGTCAAAGTCCGCCACCGGAATGTACCCCAGCGCCTTCCAGCTGTCCAGCCCGCCGCGGCCCTCGCTCGACCAGTCGTACGGCTCGACCTCGGCGTCCTGCACCACCGCCGCAAACGCGTCCGCCCAATCGATCTTGTTGTCGCTGTACGCATCAAGACCCTTGGTATAGGCGTCGGCCAGCACATTGTCCGCGTTGGAGCCGCCCTGCGTAAAGCCCTTGCACAGCGACATGCGGCAGTCCGGCAGCCAGCCCTCGTGCCGGTACGTGTCGATCAGCGACCGTACCATCTGCCCCAGCGCGTCCGGGTCGATGAGCGTCAGGAACGGCATCTGCGAACGGAACAGGTCCCAGATGCAGTAGAACGAGTCAAAGTACGGCTCCGAGCTCGTCCACAGCGGGTTCTCGCCCGTGTAGTTTTGCGGGTTGATCATCGTGCGGTAGATGCCGCTGTAAAAGTTGCGCAGCACCGTGTCGGTGTCGGTGTTGTTGACCGACGTCGCGTTGCCGAAGCTGACTTGGATCGCGCTCATCTTGGTGCGCCAGATCTCGGTCGCCGCGGCCGCCACGTCTTCAAAATCTTCCGTCTCAAAGCTCGGGATCTCGTTCTCGGCGTGCGCACAAGCCTGCTCGACACTGATGAAGCTCGTGGCCATGCGGGCCGTAATTGGGTTGGTTCCAGATGTAAAGCGCACAAAGGCTCCGCCGGGCAACGGGTAGCCGTTGATGGACCGCGAGATTTTGAGATCTTGGACATCGCTGCTTGCGCGGTTGTTGACAAACACGCCCGTGTCCAGCACGTCCGCGCCCGTAAAGTCCGTGCAAAAGTACATGCTGTACGACCCGCTGCCAAAGCTGGGCAGGAACCGGCCGCTACCTGTGATGCGCCCTGTGCTGGGGTCGACACTGATCGTCGCATTGTCCTGCCGCGAGTCGGACAAGTCGGACAGGTCCTGGAAGATGATGGGCTGGTCTGCGGTCGACGGAAAGTTGAACTGGAACAGCGCCGCGTGCTGCGTTGTCGTCATGTTCACAGCAAGGCCCGAGTCCAGGCTAATGCCAAACAGTCCCGGCTTGGCCGTCACGCTGTTGTTGGAAAATGTACCGAACTTGGCCCGGTCCTTTTTGGGAAACGCGCAGCCGTCGACGTCGCCGCCAGCACACGATGGATACGCAAACAGCGGATAGTTGCCGAGCGATGGGCTGCCGCCGGTGCCCGAGTCGTGCATCATGCTGAAGCCGGTGACGGGCGAGCCGTCGAGGGTGAACCCGCCCTGGTTAGAGCCGCTGTTGGTGTCGGCAACGGCCTTGGCCATGCCGTAGGGGAGAGATGCGCCGGGGAAGACGTTGCCGCCATTGGCCGCGCCGACGAGGGGATCGACATATTGGAGAGGGTCTGTATTTGTTCTTCTGTGAGGTTTTGCGTCTGCAAGATAAACTGTGCCGAGTAGCAATAGAGTGGATGGTAATGACGGCATCGTGTGCTCTGTGAATAACACAATTACCCGCCGGGTAAAGTAGATATATCTTCCAACAGTATATATAGATATAGATATCTGCAGATCTATAAATACCGACTGAGACCTGATGCTGTGATCAGGGGGACAACGGCTGTGCGTCTCTGCCTCGTGGTTGTGGCAACACAGGCGAGTGTCGTGGAATGTGAGTAGGTCGGGGGATAGAAATGTTGTAAGTATACAGTAGGGATCGGCGGCAAAATCTCGATGTTGATGACTGGCATGGAGAGGACGGATGGGATACTTTTGAGCTTTGATAATTATGGTGATGATGTCTGGCCGTGAATAAAAATGGAAGGCGCACACATGTCATAATGCCGTACTTGCCCTGTTTTTTCTTATCGCGTCTTTCTTATAATTGTGGTTGGTTTTTGCTTCACTCAGTAAAAGGACCGCGATGCCGGCACGCGCCAGGATGCAAATTGCTGTGCTGTGTCTCAGAGATCAATGCCAGGATTGGCAGCTGCTTAACGACATGAGGATCATCGAGTCGCACCGTCGCATTGCCACTGATACCTTGCCGGCACCATCCCATCGGCTCTGGTCATCTGTGATATCAAAGTCAACGTTAATCAAAAGTAGTAGAAGAGAGTCGTATTCAATATAAAGGTCATCAGTCGTAGATGGTATCCGTATTCATGTATCCTGGTCATCCGTCTAGCCGTCCATCCCAGTCAATCATCATCATCTGGTCATCACTCGTCGATACATCCGCATTGATAGCAACTGCAACGATTGATCAGCAGGCACGTTCCTATGACAGGGTTGGTCGTGCCAATCTTCCGGTCAGCCGTGTTAGTCGCAGCTATCGCTGCTCCTGCTCCCGCCTCGCGCGCACCCGCTGCACATGCTCTTCCGCCTTGGCTATCCGCCACTCGCAGTCGTCCGCAAACTCGCACAGCCGGCACTTGTACCCGGCCTCTTCCACCTGCACGCCCACCGCCGGTCGCTGCCCGCGCCACCACGCCATGTACCACGACAGGTACCGATCCAGCAGGCCCTCGTCCACAGGAATCACATTCGTCCCTATACACCGGCCGGCTTCAGGATCTTCGTCTTCTCCCACATCTCGCGACCGCATCCGGTACTCGACAGCCACGATGCTGCCAATTGAGTCGGCACCGCGCGGGAACGTCTCCGCCACTTCTTCTTTGAGCAGGCCAACAAGCGAGTGCAGCGTTCGGTAGCGCATGCTCTCGTCGGCTGGGTCGACGACGTCGCGGATCTCGTACGTCTCGTTTTCGGCGTCGTAGAAAACCTCTTCATGCACGGCGCCGATCTGGGCCATGAACGAGTCGCTAAAGGGCGTGTTCTGGTTAAGGCGGTAGCGATTGAAGATGACATTGTAATCGAGCTTGCCCGCGGCGAGGTCGGACAGAAAGCGGTGGTAGAGGAAGAGCTGGACCTTGGTTGGGCGCACAGCGACGCCCGAGGGCAGCCTGTCTGTGCCGCGCGTCTTGATATCCGTAATATAAACACGGCACGGTGGGGGACTAGGTAGTGGTGGTGGTGCCGGTGGTGGCACTTGTTCTGTCGATGGGCTTGCTGCTGCTGCTGCTGTGGGCGAGCGCGGCCAGGCCTGCGAGGCATAAAAATCGGTAATTTTCGCCTTTTGCGGTGACGTCGTTGGTGTCGTCGTCGCCGATTTTGGCCGGCCTCGCTTCCGCGGCGTCTTTTGATTTTGGTTATTTTGACTTGGTAGTGGCGTCAAATCCTGCCCTGTACTCTCTAACAACTCTTCAAAAGCAGGATCGGGATTATGATAGCTCAGCGCATCAATGATGCCGTTGACCACCTGCGGGCCGTCGCTCTCGCCACTTCCCTCTCCCGGAATGACGCCCCAGATCTCGAGCTCGCGCGTGAGCCCCGTCTCGCGCAGCGTGCGCAGCCCTTGGATCATGTTCCACAGCTTGATGCCCAGAAAGTCCTCGCGCGTCGTGACGTCGACGCGCACGGTGGTGTGCACCTCCTCCTCGAGGCGCGTGTGCACCTTGGTGCCGCCCTTCATGGCGGCGGTGCGCGTGCGGCGGCCGCCGGGCAGCCGCGTCAGGGTGTATTCGTACTGAACCTCGCACCAGGCGCCAGCGGTCAGATCGCTAACGGACAGCGGCTTTTTGGGAAACGTGCGGAACTGTGCGAGTGGTGATAGTGCGTCTGGTGGTGCCTGTATTTCGGCTTGCTTATCCTTCCCTCGTCCTTTTGACGGCGACGACTGTGCAGACCCAGACTCAACTGCAGGCTGCGCTGTACTGCCGGCAGACGCACTGGCTTCTGCCTCATTCAAGCTGCCCAGCACGCGGCTCACTAGTTTCTGTTAGTCAGAATACCTTCTTTTATCTGCTCCTTGCTGTATGCAGACTTACAATCCGGGTAGGCGACTTGCGGGCCAGTGCCAGCAATGAGTCGGGTATGGCTGGGACTGAGCGGGTTTTGTATGTCTTGGAGTGGACTGTTGACGGCTCTGTCCAAATTTGTCTTTTTGTTATTGTTGTTGTGAATGTCGTCATTGACGTCATCGGCATCGCCGACATCGACGCCTTCCTCGCCGTCCAGCGACTGAGACAAGGCATCATTGCGCAGTGCATCGCTGGGTGCCGCGACGAGCGTCGGTGGTGTCGAAGATAGAACTGAAACTGGCTTCAATGCAGACTCGGCTACTGTTGTCGTCGCCGACTGGTCGATTGCGGCGGCGGTCGACTCTGCCACTGCGGTCAAGAGCGCGTGCACGTCCTCGTCCAGATCAGTGTCCCAGCCAAAGTCGCTGTCGTCGTCGGCCATGAATACTGCAAACAGAGAGTCGAGTTGGAATATTTTTTACAGAAAACAACAGAATCTACAAAAACACAAAACAAAGCAAGTATAAAGCAAAAGAAGCTGAATCAGCTCGCTATAATTGGCCGCCACGCTTGCCTGGATAGGCGCCGACTGTAGGCAACCGCGCCGGGTGGGTCCTTTGTAAAGCAGCCACGCGCAGGCGACAGGAACTCACGTGGTGATGAGTAATGTTTTTGTTTCAATAACAAGGTGAGCTTTCTTTTCTCTAATTAAAATTCAAATTGATATATTTATTTATATTGTGATATATTACCCTCTAACTTTTGCTCTACAACACACCAGAAATCTACAGGTCGTTGTACTTCTTGAAGGCGGCCAGCAGACCGGCCGTCGACGAGTCGTGGGTGCTCGCTGTGGGCACGGGCTCGTCAATCTCGTTGAGAATCTTCTTGGCCAGCACCTTGCCCAGCTCGACACCCCACTGGTCAAACGAGTTGATGTCCCAGACGGCACCCTCGGTGAAGGTGACGTGCTCGTAGTAGGCAATCAGAGCACCCAGCTCGGCAGGGCCAATGTGGCCGCCGACGAGGATGCTGGTGGTCGGGCGGTTGCCCAGGAACACCTTGTGGGGCACGAGCTCGTCGGTGACGCCGCCCTCGGCGCGGACCTGCTCGGCGGTCTTGCCGACCATGAGGGCCTCGGCCTGGGCCAGGTAGTTCGAGGCCAGCATCTTCTGGTGGACGAGGTTCTCGCCAATGGGGTTGTGGGTGCGCGCGGCCAGGATGAAGTCGGTGGGGATCAGCTTGGTGCCCTGGTGGACGAGCTGGAAGAAGGAGTGCTGGGCGTTGGTGCAGGGCTCGCCGAACAGGATGGCGCCCGTGGTGTACTTGGCCGAGGTGCCGTCCGAGGTGACGGTCTTGCCGTTGGACTCCATGGACAGCTGCTGCAGGTAGGCAGGGAAGCGGTGCAGGTACTGGTCAAAGGGAGCGACCAGGTGGGTCTGGGCGTTGTAGAAGTCCGAGTACCACACGCTCAGCAGACCGGCCAGCACGGGGATGTTCTCCTCCAGGGGCAGATCGGCACTGCGGAAGTGCTCGTCCATGGCGTGGGCACCGGCCAGGAACTTGTAGAAGTTGTCGTAGCCAATGTACAGGCTGACGGACAGGCCAATGGCGCTCCACACGGAGTAGCGACCGCCGACCCACGACTCAAAGCCGAACATGTTGCGCTTGTCAATGCCAAACTTGGTGACCTCCTCCTCGTTGGTGGACAGGGCAACAAAGTGCTTGGCAATGTTGCTGGCGTCGCCGCCCGACTTCTCCAGGAACCAGGTCTTGGCTGTGTTGGCGTTGGTGGTGGTCTCGGCAGTGGTGAAGGTCTTGGAGGCGATCAGGAACAGCGTGGTCTCGGGGTCGGAGGCGGCCAGCGCCTCGGCCATGTGGGTGCCGTCAATGTTGCTGACAAAGTGCAGGGTCATGCCGGCGGCGCCGTAGTGCTTGAGGGCCTCGGTGACCATGACGGGGCCGAGATCGGAGCCGCCAATGCCGACGTTGACAATGTTGGTCAGCTTCTTGCCGGTGTAACCGGTCCAGGAGCCGCTGCGGACCTCCTCGCTGAACTCCTGCATGTGCTTGAGCACGTCGTTGACACCGCCGGCGACAGTGGTGACCTCGACGCCGTCGACCTCCATGGTCCAGGGCTTGGGGCCGACGTTGCGCAGGGCAGTGTGGTAGACGGCGCGGTTCTCGGTAAAGTTGATCTTTTCGCCGGTGAACATGGCCTCGCGCTTCTCGGCGACCTTGGCCTCGGTGGCGAGCTTGGTGAGCAGGGTGACGGTGTCCTCTGTCAAGAAGTTCTTGCTGAAGTCGAACAGGATGTCGGTCTCGACGCCATCGCTGGCAATGTCGGCGGGCAGCTTGAAGGTGCGCGAGAACTTGTCAAAGCGCTTGGGGTCCTTGGCGAAGGCCTCCTTGAGGACGAAGGACTCGCCGACGGTGTTGCGGTGCTTCTGGAGCTCGGCCCAGGCGGGCAGAGAGCTGGCTTGCGGCATTGTGTCTAGATGGTGAGTATGGGTGTGGTTGGGGTGGGTTGTTTGTGAAGGAAGAGGGAGAAGCGGAAGAAAAGAAGGGGAGAGGAAGAGGAAGAAATGGACATAACAACAGAGACAGCCAGCATTGACTATCGCCGGCAAGGCAATGGATCAATAGATGCCGAAACAAGCTCCACCAAGGCTCTGTTTCATGGGGTGCGTGCTATGTACTGAGTAGTCGGGCGTAGCAATAGACATACCTGAGGTTGGTGGTAGAGATTAGAGGAGGGGTTTCGAGGTCACGATGTTGAAGACGAAGTCGTAGGACTTTGATGGAGAGAAGAAGAAGAGAGAAGGGAAGGAGCAAGAAGGGAAGGAGCAAGAAGGAGCAAAAAGAGAAGAGAGGAAGAGGAAGGAGAAGAGAAGGAATGGGAGCGGAAGAATGGGCAACGTCTGTTCTGTAAGAGGAAGCAGCGAGGAGGGGCCGGTGGTGGTGGTTGCCAGCTGGGCTGCTGGGATTACCTAAGGAAGCGTGCCAGAAAGGTCCGGTTGCGTTGGCTGGTGCAATTGTAATTGTTGCTGCTGCCGATCTCCACTGGGAGCTGCTAGTAACTGTCACTATTGGAGCTATGGCGCTGGTGCATGCATGCCTCGTAAAAACGTTGAGCTTTTTTTGTTGTATTTCTGTATTAAAAGTGATAGTAGGTTTAATGCAAATAATCATCGCGGCCTCTGGTTTCCGTAGCGAGACTTTGTCGGCCGCATGACATGATATCATTTCACTCTCTTGATCTTGATTTTGTCCTAGTACTGGTCTTCTCTCGATGTCTCTTGAAATTTCTTGATCTCTTGATTCCTAGACGGCCCGTTTCATGGCCTGACAGCGTTGCAGCACGCCGACTTGGATAACATGACTATGCATCCGACGGCTACTCTGGAAAGGCTGCTCGACCGAGAACTAACTGGAAGTGCTTAGAAATGATTTCAAAGGCCGCTAGGCTAGTATCGCGACTCGTGACAAGTGCGGCTTTTACACCAGCTTCTACGGGAGACACGGCCGAAGCACTGGAGATCAATCGCAGACGGCTATATTATGTAATCTTAGCTTCGCCGGGCAGGAGCAAGACACACTGGACAATAGGTGGACAATTGATACCCCGAAAAGAGATTTGATTTTAATCGATAATTAAATGGTTAAATGTCAAAATAAAACAAAGATAGACGATACCCGGCAAACAAAGGACTGAATGAATACGAATTGTTTTGACATCTCCTGCAATAAAATCAGTACTTTACCATCCTATACAAGCATCGTATTTCACTTGTTTTTTCTGTTGTTTTTGTTTCTTCGTTGCTTCGTATGTCGTCTTCTGTATGGCTTCTGCTTCACTGAGGGGTAGCTCGGCGCGGGGTAGTTGGGTGCGACTGCGTGCTGGGCGTCATTCGCCGGGCCCTGTAACTGCACTGCACCCGGCTATTTAGGTTAGTAATACTGGATGTTAGTGCGTGCTGAGCTATTGCCGGCCGACTGTCGGACAAAGCAAACAATTGGAACATGAGAGCATGAATAATGGCAAGGCAATTCAAATATTTAAGAATATGGGAAAGCTGTTGAATGTTTGTGGTATTTTTTACGAATTAATTCAAATCAGATGGGTTGGATTCGAGTTTTAGAGAATTTAAACAGTTTAGGCAAAAAGAAAATAGAAAAAGAAGGAAAAACAAAAAGAAAAGAAAACAATTCTCATACGAAATTTAGTTTAATTCGATGACAAAAACCACGACATAAAACTATCATGGATTGCAATAGTATCGGCTTTCTTTACAATTCAAGATGAGGTTTAGAGGACGAAGAAACTTGTCATTGTATATCTATTCACATTTACGACGATCTATGGAAGGCATCTAATGACGAGGCCGCATAAGATATAAGACACGGACAGCATCAAAGTTCGATCTCACTACAAGACGCAAAAGACAGACCAAGAACAAGCAAGACGTTGTGCAGAAAACCAAAATGACTGATATTTGTTTAAATCATAATAATATAAAAACTCCCCCAAAGCAAGGCCGCGAAAATGATAACAAAATAACAGGCAATAGCAATGATGGATGGTAGCGAACGACAGAATGGCAAGGCAAGGCAAAGCAAGACAAAAATGGCAAGAAACAGATGGTCAAGAGCAGATGTGACAAATAGCAAGCGTCCAAGCGGAGGTCTCAAGATGGCAAGATTGTAGTCAAGATGCCAACCGAGACGACATCAACGAACCTATCTGTCCTGGATGCTGCCGACAAACGACGGATCCCGCACACTGCCGCCACCATCGCCCAGACCAGCAACAGGCCGGTTGTAGCTGAAGCCCTCAAACTGGTGCTGCATCGTCTGCGACAGCGGCTGGCCCTCGACGTACGAGTCCTGCGGCGCCTCGCTCGTGAACACGGGGTCAAAGTTGTCCGTGTCGCGTGCATCCGTCACGCTGGGCTTGAACGCCGGCTCGTACTTGCGCTGCAGCAGCTTGCGCCAGTCGATGGCGTCGAAGAAGCGGTGCGCCTTGATCTCTGACGAGCCGTTGGCGCCCAGCCGCTCCGCCGGGTTGCGGTTGAGCAGCTTGGTCAGCAGGTCCTTGGCGGCGGGGGGCACAATGTCGGTGCCGGGGAAGTAGAGCGGCTCCGACAGGATCTTGCGGTACATCTCGTTGGTGTTTTCGTGGTAGAACGGCGGCAGGCCCGTCAGCATCTCGTACAGCAGCACGCCCAGCGTCCACCAGTCGACCGTCTTGTTGTAGCCCTGGCCCATCAGCAGCTCGGGCGCCAGGTACTCGGGCGTGCCGCAGAACGTGTTGGTGCGGTCCTCGTCCTTCATGTCCAGCTTGCACAGGCCGAAATCGCACAGCGCAATGTGGCCCTGGTAGTCGAGCAGAATGTTCTCGGGCTTGAGATCGCGGTAGATGACGTTGAAGCCGTGCAGACACTCGAGCGCGCACAGAAGCTCGGCGGTGTAGAAGCGCGCCCGGTTAATATCGAAGCGCTGCTCCTTTTGCAGGTGGTGAAACAGCTCGCCGCCGTTGACAAACGCCAGCACAAAGTACAGCTTCTCGGGCGACTGGAACGTGAACTTGAGCGGCACAATAAAGGGGTTGTTGATCTGCGCCAGCACCGACCGCTCGGCCAGCGTGTGCGCCACCTCGGACCGCGAGATAATGTGTGCCTTGCGGATCGTCTTGAGCGCGTAGATGCGGCGCGTGTCCTTCTTGCACACCTGCATCACCTTGCCGAAACTGCCCTTGCCCACCACCTTGAGCAGGTCAAAGTCTTCAATCGTGAGCTTGCCTGCCCGGTTCTCGACGTACGTGACGCCGATCTTGAGGCGGCCCTGGCCGTACGTGACGTCCACCCAGTCGACGCCCGTGAAGCCCAGCTGGCGCTCGCGGGCGGCGTGCTCGGCAGCAGCCTTCTCGCGGTCCTTCTTGCTCAGCTTGGGGTCCTCGACGTACGGCTGGCCGGCCTCGAAGCGCGGGTTGATGCGCGTGACACCCAAAAAGATGTCCTGGCTGCGGCCCGAGCCGGGCGGCGCGTTGGGGTTGCGCAGGTACAGGTGCACGGCGAGCTCGGTGACGCGCGACACGTCAAACTTGTACTGCGTGTTGTCGCCGGCCCACAGCGGGTTTTCGGGCGTCCCCTCGACAGAGTTCACAAAGACCTGCATGCGGTCAAAGTCGAGAAGCGCGTACGGCATGTACTTGCCAGAAATACGACCGTGGTTGGTGGGGATGCTGCCGAAGCCGCTGCCGGCAGAGGTCTGCGGCCGGCTCGAGCCGTTGCCGAATCCGCCGGCGGGGCGCTGGGACGAGCTGGGGCGGACAGAGCCGGCCATGCTGGCGAGAGCATTGCCGGTCGACACAGAGGACTGGTGTTGGGGGTTGAACACATTGCGGTGCTCTTCGGGGAGGGCAAAGCCCTGGCCTTCGTGGAGGGTGACGACAAGAATACCGGGTTTTGGTGGTTTGACAACGTCGGTCTGGGCTAATGCCTCGGAGGCAGCTGTTTGTATTAGATTGCTGTAGACTGTAAAGTAGGGACTACAATAGACATACCAATGTTGCTGGAAGAGGGTGTGGGGGTGCTCGAGGTGGCTGCCGGTGCAGGTGTGGCAGGCTTCTCTTCCTTTTCAGGCGTGATGGTAGATGTCGACGTTGACCGCGAGAAGTTGGCAAGAGGACCCAGATGGGTTTCTTTTAGCTCTGGGTATGTTAGTCTGGTGTGCAGTGTCAAGTAACAAGATGCATATCAGATGATATATCAATCAAGATTATAGTCGTCATCAGGCTTAGCGAGGCAACCGAGCTGTCGCATGGTCTAGCGATGCTCCTGGCCGGCCGTACAATGGGCGAGAGCAGTCGGCAATGGACGGTAGTTGGGCTTACTCTTGGTCAGTTTCCACGTCGACATGATTGCCAACGACGTCCCGAGGTTGGACGTAGGTGAGGATGGGAATGGGAAAGAAGAGCGAGAGAATCGTCAAATAGGAAGAAGGAAAGAAAGGCGGGGAGAGCTGTCGTCGGTATGGTATCGGGGCTCGAGGAGAAGACGGTCGGGGTATGCAGTCGAGCCAGATGAAAGCTGCTGTCGCGGTGAGCAGATGCGTCGACCGAGGGGATGGCGGTAGAGCGACGTGGACGGATTGACGTTGACGCTGGACGCTTGACGATTGACGCTTGACGATTGACGTCGAAATGGAAATTGAGATGGAAATTGGAATGGAAATGGAGAGCGGGTGTTTGATGGGTGCTGAGCTAGTAGGGGATGGGGGGTCGGTCAGACTCCGTCGAAGGACTGAAAGACACGGTAGGCAGTACTCTGTAGTAGCAGCTGCTGTGAAAGAGGGGGTTCGCTGTGGAATAATGGCTGTCGACTTGGTATAATATAGCGGGTGGATTGTGGACGAAACGCTGTACGAAGCAGTCTAGGGGGATGCACAAGGCAAAATAGGGGTGGTTGCAAGTGGAAGAAGCGAGACGGGGCGACACGAGAGGACAGCGAAATTTCGAGATGATCACGGATGAAGCTGTTTGCAACTTGCCTTTTGCAGCAGCGAGACAGAATATGCAGGATGAGGAAATAACGAGGAAGAGCAAGAACTACGAAAAGAAAGAGCCATGGACATTACTCCAAGAACAGCAAGAGAGGGGGCTGCAGTCTCACAGCGAGGCATAGGCATGACACAAAGTGAGGAGAAGGAAGGAGCGACCCTGAAAACGACTGCTATTGATGCTAATACGGGGCACTGCCCTGAAAGGCACGCTAATTCCAGTGCATCAATAGCAGTCCACAGCTCTCATAATTATTATTAACTCCCCTGTACTGGATTGGTAATCGCCGAGAGGCTGAGACAGCGGGGTTTTCGTGGGCGGAGACGAGTCCTATACGGTACAGTCTTTACACAGTGATCAGTACTGTGTATGCACGTCAACCGACATTACGCTGAAACCAGAGTGATACTAAGATGCATGATGGAAGGCTGACTTTGTTGATCCGTAGATCTGCTGTTTGCTGACTTGAATAGAAGCTCTCTGCAACCGACGAGCATCTGATACCAGCATCGCATATCTACCAGCATATCAGAATATCAACACATCATACCAAGGCAAGGCATACTCGGCGGCCTCGCAGCGGATCAAGCCCACCAGGACCACCAAGAGGGGCATGGCATGGCACCCGCTGTCGGGCTGTACTCTGTACGAAGTAGGTTACGGAGCAGAGTAGGGGTCCTGATATAGGGGATGAATAGGGGCAGGGAGTGGGCCAACAGGTTGCCGCGGCAAGATTATCTCGAGAGTAAAGTAGACGAGTACGGAAAAGCAGACAATACGGAAAGTATCTAGACTCTAGAAATGTGTAATATCTAGGCGATTAGGATGTTGAAGAATATGTCTGACGATCTGAAAAAGGCATATTTCAGTAGAGCATGGGAAAGTTGCAAAGACGGTCAAGACCGAGTCACGTGAACAAGATATAAACGCACATCACGTGCGACTACGCGAACACAGTGCGAGATTCAGCCACCTCCTGTCCGTCATCCCAATCGTTCCTTGTTTCTGTGCAGTTCATCATTCAGTACATTGGATTTGGGGTCCGAATTGATTGTCTGTTGTTTGCTGCCTACGTAGACGACGTGCACTAGACGCTGTCGTATTGCGTGGAATTTGCTGCACAGCCCGCGGGCAAAGCGTCTCGGCGTCGACAACAAAGGGATACGAGGGCGGCAGAGTAGAGCGCGAAAGGGCGCTTACAGTTGAGATACTACTTTCAACAGTCAACTCAAAACAAACCAGAACAGATCAAAACAAATCGAACTCAAACTGAGCGAGAAGATATCGGAAAGTATCGAGACGCGGCGAGGCTGGATGACGTATTGACCACATGCGCGAGATGTGAGGATTTGGAAGGAGCGACCGAAAGCAAGGAAAGAGATAGCCTCGTGTCGACGGTGATCTCGTGATGAACGACTGCAGCAGTTCCAGCGTCGAGTGCAACTCAACCCACACGGAACATACGCAGTAGACACTGCAACAGACATCTAGCTGTCTTGGCGAGAACCGACGAGGTTTGACTGACGTGAAGGAGGTCGCCGTGACATGGATAGGTCGTGGGCTATTCATTGACGTGGCTTGAGTTTGTATCAGATATATACGCACTTGTTCATTTATATTGTGTTGATATTTTTGTCTTGATTGCCATGCATATTGTGCAAGACTGAAGAACGCCACAAACTCCATGTCGACAAGGGCAGCCTTGGATGGCTTGGACGGCACCTCGGACGGCCTTCCACGTGGACGGAGAAATACAGACATTGACGATATGAAATCATCAATACAAATAGCATAGAGCACAAGAGAGGCGTTAGTTGCAAGACAGTATGCAGACAGATGGCGAGGTAAGACGGACGCCACTGTGATACTCTCTTTTCGGCCATTTGATATAGATAGATCACGTATATCCGGCAAGAAGCAGCATACGAACGAGAGTCACCGCATCTGCGGGTGTTGTGTCTATGCAGCAGCAATGAAGATGAACAGCTGAGATGACCACAGCAGTTTGTCTGACATTTGACAGCATGCAGCCGTCTGCATGCATTGCAGGTGCAGTGCTATTGCCTATTGTAGCCGGCTACTTTTCCTGTTCTCTATCTATTGCTGCAATATCAAACAATCTAAATTATAGAATGCAGAATGCATGGAACAGCACACGTTGTGTTGCACAGCAGATGCAGTCTATGGGCCGTACAACAGCGGGAGACGCCATGTACATCGCAATAGATGATTCAATCAATGCAGTCAATCAATGCAATCAATGTAGACCCTGAGGCAGCCGATTTGATAGAGATGCACGTGCCGTAATCAAACAGAATCCATCCATCTTCGTCTATTCACTCTCATCTCAACAAGGAGCGTGCCAAGAGCACATGAGACTGAGGCATGGATATACAGAGTAGCAGGCGATACGACGGGACAAAGACGGTGTACATTGTACGGAGAATCTGTGAGTACTTGTAATGCTACGGCGCTTGATAAATGGGAATTAAGGTGATGGATCTGTGCCAATACTACGCAGTCTAGTCAAGAACGTGCGGTGATGCTACTTTCCTTTTTGGGCGGCATGTTTCGTCTTGAGTGGTCCGGAGAATGGCGCGGAGTATTTGGCGCTGACTTTGTAGAGTCTACGGAGTATCTTTGATATCTTTCACGGAGCAAATACTTGTTAACGCTGCACATTCTCATTTGACAATGATGCCTTGAATATCAAATGTATCAGCCACATTGCAAGCGAGCTTGGACGGCTCCCTCAGCGGCACAAAATTCCCCGAAGCGCTGAGCTTCTGAACGAACAATATGAGCTGATATCTACCACTCCAGTCTTTTAAAAATCCGACCATATCACTCTGGTGCAAATCAGCCTTGCACAGCTGGCTTGTATATCGGGGTTGTGGAATCCAAACCATGAAACGAGGAAGCATGCCTCTACCGCGAAAGTCCACGTTGAACAGCATTTCAGTCCATCCAACATTCTCTTCCCGCAAAGTCGGTCATAAATTCTTGTGAATCTTCAAAAGAACACACCGCTTTCTACATTCTACGCGTCTTCTTTCTTTGTAATTATTTTCTTCCTTCTTTTCTTCTTTTTCTGCAGAAGCTTGCCCCTCCATAGACTCTCCATAGATGTCGTCCTTTCAAGGGATCTGTGGATGGCGAGTGTCGATCGCTATCTTGACGTTCCCACGAGACGAACGTGTTGCAAAAATAGGACCCTGTCGAATAATCTGCAGAGTATCTACGATGCTGAAATTGTGACCGTCTTTGGACAGAGGGGAACAGCCACACAGAGATCAGGGTAAGGTATTGAGGATTGTTGATTTGTACTTTGTTCTTCGTATGGCCGGAGTCATCCCACCGGCTGACTGACTCGACTGCGTAAACAACCAGAAGCAACCTGAATCAATCCTTCAGGAGTCAAAGGATCAAGGCACGTCTGCTGAGATCAAATTTCGGTCACAAAAAGACGTCAACATAATCAAAGAAAGACATCGCATCATGACGTTCAGCCCAGACATCACGACGCGTTTATCAGGCCGACATCGACAAGATCACTATCATCACATCTCGAAGAGCGACGTCATAGGGCTCTCAACAAATGTGCAGGAATGTAGATTATGTTGATGTTAATAGCCCTCCTATGCAAACTTCCCCTCGCCTTGTGCATTCCTCACTCCCCTTTCAATTTCATCAACGCTCCCTACGCAGACGAGGCAGACCGCGTACTGATAGAACCATGGGAATCCATGACGGTCCGCTTTTGTCTGGGTTGTCCGCTTTGTGCCTTGATTTCAGTGCGTGCCCCTGCGTATGTCTCCCTCTCATTTGCGCGGTCTCTTGTGAGTGAGTGTCTCTGATAAGATTCTTCTTCTTCTTTTTGTTCTCTTTGACTGCCCCATTTGTTCTACTTACCAGTTGCCCCTTATGGAGCGCGACCCTTGACCGTCTCGTTTCAGAGTGGCCTGCATTCCTAGTCCATACAAGCGACTTTTTCTGTAGAAAGTAAAGTGCATCGCATTCCAGCGTGTTTTTGTACTCTGTATGAGCACTCATCCCGTCATTCCTGGGCTCCCTGAAATACTCCGATCATGATATGGATATAAGGAAAATTAATCGCACGTCCCTCGTAGAATTAGCCAGAAACGTTGTGTTTCGAGTTGCATCAAGCATGATCTAAGCCTTTGACAAGACTTGAACAAGCCTTGATCGAGCATCACGGCATGCTGCCAAGAGTCTCAGTAAAGGCACAGCATGACTGAAATCATTATGCGATGCTAGATGCTGTAGACGGCCGAGAGTGTCTCGCAAACACCGCACACCGCAAACCCAGACACAGACACAGACAAAAAAAAACAAAAAAACAGGTACAAGTACAAAGAGACTCCTTGAAAGGATCGACAGGCACCGCCCACTCGTTATGGAGCCTCCAGGGACAGGCGGACGAGAGAGATGAGAGAAATGAGCCAAGATCCAAGGTCGGATCTGAAGGTGACTGAACGGACCAATGACCCAGTGGATATGTGAACCAATGGCCAACCGACCCAATGGATCTCTGGCGGCACGGTGTTGATGGACCGCCCGCAAGCAACAGCCAACATGGGACGGTCTACTTTCTACTGAGTACTTCGCATGGACGGGCGTCAAACGAGAAACTCCGCAGCGAATCAGCGCGCGGCAAAGGCGAGACAGGACGACAAACAATGGACCACAGAGGAACCAGGGGTATGTAAGTGTACAATGTCTTGATCTTGAGCATCTGCATCTCTTGAGATGGATTCCGTCGTCAATTGCCAAGCTCTTCTGCAGTAGCATGTTTGAAATTGCAGTGCTTCCTCAGATACATACTCTGTAGAGTGACAGAGCAAAATAAGCTACGAACAAGCTACACAAGCTAGATGTACTTCCGGCTTGGTAGGCTTGACAAAGCTTGGTTCGTTAGCCCAGATGACGATATTGTCTACTTGCTCAACGTCTGTCTTGCTTGAAAGTAGTCGACTCCACCGTCCCTGACTACTGAATACACGGAAGAGAGACAGCGGAGTGAGCGAGAAAGAAGAAGACAAGAAAAAGACAGGCTCGCAGGGCAGACTCAAGGGACACTGGCATGTAGACCGACTGCAATGCATCTTCATCTCACGACCCTTCGTTCTTGACTTCCTGACTTCATCGTGACAATGACAACGGACTCCATATGTTATTAAACAGCATTGGCGACCTGCCCCTTTCTGTTCTGGCTTACTGTGGCTTGAGCATTGGGCAGCTCTGCGGTCCACGATGTCGTTCTAGCTTCCTCTTCCGGTTGATATTAAGAATAAACTTTGACGCAATTTGCGGGTTTAGGAATTAAACATGAAGGGTAAGATTGGGTTTGGTGAATACGAGATCGGTGGAGGCTATCAAGTCTGGAAGACATCTGAAGATATCAGATGTAGATGATATCAGACAGTATCAGACAGTCAACATTCATATCTTCAAACATGAGAATCATAACAATTACAACAACAGAATCAAAAATAAACTAAAGAACCGCGCCTGAGAGACAGTTCACAATAATCAAACAGACCAGCCAAAAAGTTGGAAGGGCGAACCCGCATCCACATGCAGATCGGCCTCCCCTCGCAAACACCCCCCCATCAAGGGGTGTCTCTGTAATACAATGTACTCTGTAATGTAACGCACACATTGACATTGCTTGTACCTTTTCTTTGGGTCTTGGTAGACAGTAGACGACATGACTGCAGAGTGCAGCATACAGACTGCATCTCCTTTTGTTTTAATATACTTGGTCCTCCTCGTCTTTTTTTCGTCTGTTTTCTCCTTCTCTCTCACTTCCTCTCGGCAAGACGCTTCAACATATTCATTTGTTGTAGCCTTCCGTTTGTCATTCCTTTTATCTTTTTGTTTTCTTTCTACAGATCACGGCCCGGTTCACTCTTTCACCGGCCTTCTATATTTTTGATTTTTGATTATCATCATCATCACAGTCCTTCGACATTATATCACCGACTCTTCAGTCATCATCTACGGTCTTTTCAGTATAATTTCAGTCTTCAGTTTTACTCAACATGCATTTCAACAACTTGGCCAAGGCCGCCCTTGTCGGCGGCATGGCTATTGAGGCCGCGGCCGGTCCCGTCCAGATCCACCAAGTCCGTGACATTGCGCCCGCCAACTCCAACAACGAGCGCGCCGTCCACGCCAACGTCCACATCCCGACGTACAACAAGCCCGACGTCAAGATTGACCATGTCTCGTCCACAAAGAAGCGGGACATCCCTCACACCCACACCCTGCACGAGCGCCAGCCCAAGCCGCTCGCCGCCCGCTGGCAGCGCACCAAGCGCGTGCCCGCCGACGCCGTGCTGCCCATGCGCATCGGCCTCAAGAGCCGCAACATGGACGACGGCCACAAGATGCTCATGGACATTGCCGACCCCAAGTCTGCCAACTTTGCCAAGCACATGTCATCCAAGGAGGTCATTGACTTTTTCGCGCCCTCGCGCGCCGCCGTCGACTCTGTCGTCGCCTGGGTCACCGAGTCCGGCATCGACATTGACCGCGTCTCGCTGTCCGCCAACAAGCAGTGGATCCAGTTCGACGCCTCTACCGCCGAGGCCGAGCAGCTGCTGCTGACCGAGTTCCACGAGTTTGAGCACCACCAGCACGGCACGCGCGACATCGCCGCCGAGCACTACCACGTGCCGCGCGCCGTCCAGCCGCACATTGACTACATCACCCCCGGCATCCGCCTTCGCCACGACGACGGCGCCGCCAAGAAGGAGAAGAAGCGCGCGCTCAACAAGAAGCGCGAGATGCCCAAGGCTCCCTCCAAGGACCGCCGCTCGTTCCGGGCCCAGTACACGGACCCGACGCACATTGACACCGACGGCCAGGCGCTGGGCAGCCTGTCGCCGCCCGCGTTCAACAGCAGCACGTGCTACAAGTACGTGACCCCCGACTGCATCCGCACGCAGTACGGCATCCCCAAGGGCACCACCGCCACCAAAGGCAACGAGCTCGGCGTCTTTGAGTCGCTCGCCCAGCACTACAGCAAGGACGACCTCGACACGTACTTTGCCGCCGTCGCGCCCGAGGTCAAGGGCACGTACCCCGAGAACCGCCTCGTGGACGGCGCCACCGCCGACACCACGGTCGCGCTCGCCGGCTCCGAGGCCGAGCTCGACTTCCAGGCCGTCATGCCCCTCATCTACCCGCAGAGCTCCGTGCTGTTCCAGGTCGACGACGAGCGCATCCAGGTCAACGAGACGATGGCGGGCACGCCGTACATGGGTTTCTGGAACACGTTCTTTGACGCCATTGACGGCTCGTACTGCACGTACAGCGCGTACGGCGAGACGGGCAACTGCGTCAAGCCCGAGTGCTTCGACCCCGCGTACCCCGACAACGAGGCCGGCGGCTACACGGGCGCGCTGCAGTGCGGCGTCTACGAGCCGACCAACGTCATCAGCATCTCGTATGGCAGCGGCGAGGAGGACCTGCCGGCGTACTACTGGAAGCGCCAGTGCGACGAGATCCTCAAGCTGGGCCTGCAGGGCGTCACCGTCGTCATCTCGTCGGGCGACTACGGCGTCGGCCAGTGGGCCGGCGAGGGCGGCAACGCGGACGGCTGTGCCGGTACCGAGGGCCAGATTTTCTACCCCAGCAGCCAGGCCACGTGCCCGTACGTGTTGGCCGTCGGCTCGACCGAGCTGGACCTCGCGAGCGCCGTGCCCAAGAAAAGCAACTGCTCCGTCGCCAAGGCCCCGACGCTGACCGAGCGCGCCACCACGCGCTTTGGCTCGGGCGGCGGCTTCTCCAACTACTTTGACCAGCCCAGCTACCAGAGCACCGCGGTCAACAAGTACCTGAGCGAGGCGACGCTGCCGTTTGCCGGCTACGAGGACATGGGCAACCGCAACTTTAGCGGCGCCGGTGCCGGCGTGTACCGCACGACGGGCCGCGGCTACCCTGACGTGTCGGCTGTTGGTGATTATTTCTTGACCGTGCTGAACGGCGAGTGGTCGCTCATCGGCGGCACGTCGCTGAGCGCGCCGCTGTGGGCGTCCGTGCTCACCCTCATCAACGAGGCGCGGCTGGCGCAGGGCAAGGCGACGGTTGGTTTTGTGAACCCGACGCTGTACGAGCACCCCGAGGTGTTCAACGACGTGACGGCGGGCTCGAACCCCGGGTGCATGACCAACGGGTTCCCGGCGGCCAAGGGCTGGGACCCGGTGACGGGCCTCGGCTCGCCCAACTTCCCCAAGCTGATTGAGCTGTTCAAGTCTCTTCAGTAATTTTTTTTTTGTGTTTCTGCGAGAAGCAGCCTCAACACTGGGTGTATATAGAGGCTTTCTTTCTTTCTCTCATTTCCTACTGTCAACTCATCTTCTTGCTTGTCTTAATACCTTTTTCCTTTCTTTCTTTCATACACATCATAGCTGTCCAGGGACAGACTGAATTATAATATTAGTATCATTGATGACTATGTCGAGGTATAGTGACGCAGTGGTGAAGAACACAACAAGCAGACAACAGAACGAGTAAAAAGTACAACAACATAATCATGACTTCGTTATCTACGCAGCAGAGAAGAAGAAGAAGAAAAGAAAACGCAATCGTAACGAAACATAAATAAACAACCAACATGCATCGCCCCCAACCCCAACGGCCAACACGAGTGCATAATCGCAGCTAGTATCGTCTAACTCGCCAATCGACACTTTTTATTATAAAAGCCGATTATTATCGGATTATAACGGCCGGTCCTCAATCTGCACCCACATGTCCTTTTGCAAAAACAGATTGTGGTTGATCTGCGACAGCGGCCGCAAAGGGTACACCAGCTGCATGTCGAAGCGCCGCACCATCTCGACGAGCACCTTGTTGAGTTCCAAGAAAGCCAGCGTCTTTCCGGCACACGCCCAGCGGCCGTACCCAAAGATGAGGTCGACCGTGCGGCGCATATTGGCGATTCGCTCTGTCTCGTCTGCACTTTTATCTGCAGGGAGCCACCGCTCTGGCCGGAAGACGTCGACATCGTCGCCAAATACATCCGATCGCCGCGTCAGTGCCCAGATACTCGGCGCAATGCGCGTGCCGCCCGGGACAAACCGGCCGTCCTCGAGCGTGTCGCCCTGCGGCGGCACCTCCTTGAACGGCAGGCCGACAAACGGCGGGTGGATGCGCAGGCCCTCGAGGATGACCGCCTGCAAATACGGCAGCTTTTCGGCGGCCGTGTTCTTGACGATCGCGTAGTCGTCCAAATCAGGAACACCCAACACAGAATCGGCCTCGGCGCGCAGGCGCGCATGGACTCGCGGCGTGGTCATAATATAAAGTAATGTCATGCGGATGGCCGTGGCGGTGGTATCGCTGCCGGCAATGATCTGGAACAGGGCCTCGGTCTCGCACTCGCGCTGGGACATGCCGTTGCGCACAAAGGCGCCGAGCATGTCGCGGCGGTCCTTGGCGTCGGGCTCGAAGCGCTCGCCGACAATGTCGCGCGCGACGGCCATGAGCTTGCCGATGCCTTTTGTGTCTGTGAGCTTTGGCCCGGCGAGCGACAAGACGAGCGGCGACGCGACGATACTCGCCAACGCAGGGATCTCGGCGCTCATCTGCATGACCGGGGCGACATCGAGAATCCCGCGCAGGTACGAGTGGACGTCCTCCTCCTTCTCCAGAAAGCCAAAGGACGAGCCAAAGGCGACCTTGGTGATGCTGTCGAGGGTAAAGTACTGCGACAAGGTGGCCAGGTCGGCATTCTTTTTGGCGACGTAGCGCTCGCGCAGGATCTGGAAATACTGTCCGAGGACGGTATCGACCTCTGCTTCCAGGGACGGATTCTCGCGGCCGGCGTACGCCGCAGCAGTCCGCCCTTTCAAGCGGTCGTGCGCGGCGTCGTCGCGCAGGCTAAACATGGAGTGCTCGTACGGGTCGAGGCGGTTGGGGTCGTACCACGAGGAGCGGCGGTACTGGGGCTGGCGCGTGGCGGAGAGGCGGCGCACGAGGGCGGGGTCGCTCGTAATCAACTCGCCGGGCCCGATGCGGACGACAGAGCCGTACTTGAGGGTGGCGTCTTTGTAGTAGATTTCCCACATGCGGCCGCTGAGGGCTGCGCGGGCCATCCACAGATACGAGAAAGTGGCAAGGGGCGGGCCGGGAAAGGCCTTGAGACGGCGGGTGGCGGCATAGGCGGTGACTGCATAGTAGAGGACGGGGGTGAGGGTGAGGGTGAGGACGGCGAGGCCGAGCGAGAGCGAGAGGAGGGCCATCCGGATGTTTTAGAAGGTGAGTGAGAGGCTTCAAGTCGAGAATCAAGTCGAGAATCAAGTCGAGAATCAAGCTGCGTGATAAACGAGATGAATGAGATAAGACGACGGGATGGTGAGAGGAGATATCAGATTTAATAGAACGGGGATGGGTATTATCAGATTTAATAGAACGGGGATGGGTATTATCAGATTTATATAGAACAGGTATGGGTATCAAGACGGCGGATGAGCTGAATATCAGAGACAGATGGGTCAAGACGGCTGAGTTGTGAATGAGTAGAGTAGAGAGTGGGTGAGAGACGGCCTCACGGAAAGTGTTGGGATGACATTGTCTGTGCGTGAATGAGGAAGGGAGTAAGGAGTGAAGGAGTGAAGGAGTGAAGGAGTGATGAAAGTGAATCAGGAAAGTGTGTAAATCAGGAAAGAGTGAGTGACAAAGTGACTGACAGTAAAGAGGAAAGAGGAAAGAGGAGCAACGTGATGGAAAGAGTGGTAGAAGCAAAAGAGCAACGACAAAAGAGGAAAGAGGAAAGAGGAAAGAGCGAACGAATCAGGCAGTCTGCGAATAAGACTTGCTCACTCCACACAGCCAAAGAGCAAAGAGGTAGAGTGTGATTGCGTGTGGAAGGAAGGAGTGTCGGTCGAATGTGAGTTGTGACAGAGCAAGTTTGGCACCGACTCGAGTCTTTTCTATTTGTATATTGATTTCATTCCTTTTCTTTTCTTTTTTTACTATATTAGTTATTGTTGTTGTCTATTTACTTGGTACTCATCAAGTCCGGGATGGCAGCTGTGGTGGATGACTTGAGGGTGCTATTCGTCTTCGTTTATCTTTTCTTTCGTCTTTTGTCTTTTTTTATTTCTGCTTTCTTTCATCTCTACGATACACCTCGTCTCCCGCTTATTTCACACATGTTTGACTCTCATTGAGCGCCAGGCCCATCAACCTGGTATGTGTAGAGGTCCAAGGGTCTACTATTTACAACGTGCGTGTGCGAACGAGCAAAAGTAGCCGGTACTCGGGACTCTGAGGGTGGCGCAGAGGAAGAACGAGAACAAGGATTGTGCAGGGTTTATGAGCTGGACAGGGACTAGATAGAAGAGGGAACAAGACAAAGAGATAGAGAGACAGAGAGAGACAGAGACAAGACAAAAGGATGACAGCATTACAGCCAGACAGGTCTCTTATGCGGTGTAACCGAGGTGCGTCCAGGTACAAGCATGGAGTTATATTGTATCTATATTAATTGTAAGATGGAAGAGATGAAGATTGAAAAGGTAGAAGAGAAAGAGAGGAAAAGAGAAAACAGATGATGGAAGAGACAAATAAAGCGAGGGAGGCAACTACGAGTGAGGACAAGTGACAAAACCAAGCTAGCACGGAACACCACCCGGCTGACACGCTATTTCGACCAGGATGGGGTAGGATATGTAGAGGAAGTAAGACTGTATCATCTGTCTCTGTACTGAAAAGATGTGAACGGCGACCGCAAGGATGTCGGGTTGATAAGACAGCGACAGCCGAGTGTTGATTACGAAGTACGAAGTACAGACACTCAAATGAATCAAGAAACAGTGTATCAAGATCAAGAAGCAAGAGAACTGAAATCAAAGATAAACGAAGCAAAAGAAATCAACCAGAAATCAAAATCAAAAAGCAAAAGAAAAGAAACTAGGAGGAGTGGGACGCCGAGCGGGCCACGGGCACAAGCGAGAAAAAGCGAGAAAACGAGAGCTGCGCTATGACCAAAGCGGGCAAGTGGATTAGATAGTATCATGAGAAAAGTACTGGGAAATAAGAAACAAGAAGAGAGAAACAAGATGGAGTGGTCGGGCTGAAGCCGAGCGCATGATGAAAAAGGAACCATAATCAAAAGGAGGAAGAGAAAAGAAAAGCTGATGATAAAAACAAAAAAGACAGATAAACGACAGCTGACATCTGAGACAGGGTGGCTAATGAGACAGTCAACGGTTTGGCTTGGGGTGATTGGTCTGAGTACAGGTAATGTGGATGTATCAGTGTGAATGTAATCAATGTGAACGGAGAAAGGAAAGGAAAAAGAAAGAAAAGATGGAAAAAAGAAGAAATAAGGAGTGCAGGGAACAGCGGTGGAGGATGGGACGAAGCGAAAACAGGCGAGACCGGGGTGTGCAGGGAAGGAAGGAGGAACACTTTAAAATAAGAAAAGATAAAGTGAGAAGTAGAAATAAGAAGGAAGGAAGAGAGGAGAAAGACATCTCTATCTATACAGAGACATAGAGAGAGAGAGAGAGACAGAGAGTGTGTGCTGTCATTTTTGGGAGACCTGTCTAGAGGGATGAGACTCGCCGAGGATGGAATGGTTAATAGACAGGGCGAATAAAACAAGAAGATAACAAAAGAAGAAAGAGCATTGGACAATAGAAAGAAGATGTGACGACTTGTATCAAGTGTCAATATTGGTCAAGCGTCAAGGACGGAAACATACGATGGCTGGCAACCAGTAAAAGATAAAATCAACTAATTAATGGAGAACGGCAACTTCCATCTTGGGCTGAACTGCAACACCAGCTACTAAGCAGTACCATGGATACCTTTGCAATACGTGTCGACTCGGGGAAATGCCTTTCACATGCGCGTGACAGTACAATGTACAGGAATGGAAAGAGGTGATGATAGCACAACGGTCGCGGCAGGTGAGCTGTCATGGCGGCACACAATGAGCGATAATACAATGAACGGGTAATGAACGGGTAATGAACGGAAGGCACACTGAAGACAGACTACACACACCACAGATAGAGGCACTACGAAGTACAGACACTGCAGACACAGACACACTACCTGACTGTCACACTCCGACACGGATGAACCACCACCACATACCTCTTTGATAGAATACTATAGTATTCGAAAATAATTGAAAAGAAAATCAAAAAGACGTTGGCTCGTTTCTCGTTAATCACTGAGATACGCGAGGTATGATGCGGTTGATACGACGTGGTGAAATGGAAATACTTGTAGAGAAATAGTAGAAATAGTAAGGCTAAAGTGCGCGTAGAGTGCAATTAACCCAGTTACCACTACCACGTGACCGTCGCGTCTGTTCAACGCGACTTCCAGACATCACGACTTATCTTTACCTCGAAGTACACACACAGTCAACATGGATCAACCACCCCAACCCCTCCCTCTACTCACAGAGGCCACCCAGGATTTCGGCGCCGACACCTGCGGCCCCCCGCCCGCGCCCGCCACCTATGCCACCCTCGAAGACGCAAAGGCCGCCATGGACGCCGCCGCACGTGCCGGCGGCTACCTCATGATCGTCAACAAGCAGATGCCCGCCCACAACCCACGGTACTATCTGTATGCGTGCAACAAGGGCCGCAAGCCCGTGTCGAAAGCCACCGCCCACGAGTCCAAGCGCCGCCGCACGTCGACCATCATGACGGGCTGTCCGTTCAAAGTCAGCATCAAATATGATGGCATCCGCACTGGCGGCATCTGGATCGTCAACCGCGCGCTGCACGCCCACAACCACCCGCGCACGACGACGGCGTTCCCGCAGCAGAGGTTGCCCTTGCTGCGCGCACGCACCGACGAGATTGTGCAAATGTACACCGACGGCATGCGCGTGTCGCAGATCATCGACGCGCTGCAGATCGAGGGCGTCACGAGCAAGGACATTTACAACATGACGCGCAAGGCGAGCCAGGAGGTGCCGTTTAAGCGGAAGATCCAGCCGGTGCTGCCGGAGCCGGTGCCGAAGAGTCGCGACATGGAGACGCAGACCGAGCCGGAAGGTGTTCATGCTGAACAGCAGCATAGATGTACAAACTGTGGACATGTCAACAATCAACAAAGCATACAAACACAAATCACACAAAGCAATAGTCAACAACAAAGCAGTCAACAACAAAGCCTCCGACAGCAGATCCCACTGCACGTCCAACAAAGCATCCACCAGATGATGCAGCTCATCATGAATGGTGAACATGAAATAAGAAGATAAATAGGTGGCGCCCTTCTTGTTTTCTTTTCATATTCATATCATCAACAATATACACCAAAATGAAGTCAACCTTGAAACTCGCCATCGGCGTCGCGCTCGCCTACGCCGTCGGCATCCCCGCCCTCGCCCTCCTGCTGCTCTACGTCGACGGATCCAACTCGCTGCTGTTTGACTGCATCGTCTTTTGGCTCCGGCGGCTGCTGCCCGTCTTCCACTTTGGCGTCGAGAGAGGCGTCATTCCCATCGGTACGTTTTTGTCCCATTACGCCAATCTCTATTTAAAGAGAGTTGGCTATGAAAGCGCCGCCGACGTTTTAGAAAACTCGCCCGTCCACCACGTCGTGTGCTTTGAGATTGTCACCTTCACAAACGATCTCACTGCATACTACAAGCGTAGAGTCGACACGACGGACAAGCCGCTTTGTTCTAATGGCGACCACTCCAATGTCGAAGAGACGCTCATCATTATCAGGGAGCACTTTCAAAAGATTGCCGGCGCCGTGCTGACGGCCGTCTTTCTGTCGGCCTTTGTGGCGTACATGTCGATGCCTTCCAGTGTCAGTGCTGTGTCGACAACAACCACGCCGGTCGTCGAGTACGTGCCGCCGACGTTTGACGAAGTGTTTCACAGTCTGCGGGCTGGTTCTTTAGAGTCGGTCGACTCGGACTCGGTCTCGGTAGAGACGGTGTACTCCATGTCTGTCGATTCGCAGACGGATGTCGACTCTACGCAGGCTGTCGATGCAGAGGCGCAGACTGACTCTCAGTCTGAGTCGGAGACTCAGACGGAGACGGAGTCTATTGAGCCCGACTCATCTGACGACGAGTCTGACGACGACTCCTCCTCCATTGCAATCCTCATCTACCATTTAAAATCCAAGCCGCGCTACGACGGCCTCTCGATTGCCGACGCCAGAAAAGCCATGCGCGCCGACAAGGAGGCATCCGCCGAGCAGTCGGCAGCCGCAATTCTGGCGGCCGTGCGGCGGCGCATCCAGCGCGAGAATGCGGCGGCAGATGAGGTGGAGGTTGTAGAATTGTAGAATTTTTTCTTTATTTTTTACTTTTAGACGAGCTGGCTCGTCGTTTACAAATTATTAATTATTAATTATTAAATTTTCAATACTTGCATTCTATTTGCTCCATTTGTGATTCCCTCTTATTTTACTCTCTTCAATTGTCTTTACACAGCTATTCTTTGTAAACTAACTTATACGAACTTGTTGACCTTTGTCCATACTCGATGCGGAACAAAGACTAACCCTGAACCCTGAAGACACAATAAGGATTACCGTTGATGTTCTTTATTCTCTCTTAATTCCCACTCTGGTGCTTTATTTTTAACAGCACATGCATCCGCTTTCGGTCCAACAGACACTTTTATTGTAGATCAAGATGTGCGAGTAGATATGTAGCCTCGACACTGACTTTGTCGCTATTCATTGTTTTTCTTCGCTGTTCTGACTTGATTCTTTCCTTTCTTTTGTCTCACTTTTGACTTAATTCTTCTTTTGCAATCCTGTTCATTCGATTGTGCCTTGGCGTCTATACACATCTCGACTTCTACCGACAGCTACGATGCCGACGTACAAAACAAAATACGGCGTGGCCACTATCGGCCCCGACGACCACTTCCACCTCGAGCCCGCCGCCACCGTGCCCCCAGAACCGCCCGCCAGCATCAACAAGCTGCGCTTCCTCGGCTTCGAGGCTACATTCTACACCCGCATGCAGGACCAGTACAAGTACTACGGCCGCGACCTGCGCTACGCCATCGCCAGTCTCTTCAAGCCAGACCACGTGCGCCAGACCATCATCGACCAGCTCGCCAAGATCCAGGACACCGCATCCAGAGACTTGTATCTCTACCGTGCCAGCCCGCCCCTCTTCCCCAACCGCCCCGACGCGCCGCCCGACGTCCCGGTCGAGGCCGACGTCTTTCACGAAATCATGCTGCAGATCGCGCGCCGCGACGGCCTCAGCACCGACGTGCTGTTTGGCTTCACGCGCATCCCGGAGGAGCGCATCTGGGCGTGCTACGGGCTCGAGACGCCCGAGAGTGTTGTCAAAATTAAAGACGAGGCGTTTGCCGAGGGCGCCGCCTATGCGCGCCAGCTGCAGCTCGACCTGGAGGAGAAGCGCAAGCAGAAGGTGGAAGACCTGGCCAAGCCGCCCAAGGACGACGACTTTGCCGTCTACGGCAATGCGCGCGCGCTGCTGCGCCAGGCCATTGCCAAGCGCACGCTCGACGACGCCGACGAGATAGAACAAAACCAGGACGGCCCGTCCAAGCGCGCGCGTCTTAATGACGACAGCGAGTCCGACACGGACAGCGACGACACCTCGGTGCGCGCGCCCAGCCTCGACCTCGACCCAGACGTCGACATGGACGAGGCCTACAACCCCCAGGACGCCGGCGACGGCACCGGCATGCTGCCGCCGCGCCGCGCATACGTCGACACGTGGTCCGAAAAACACAGCCGGCCCAAGAACTGGGAGCGCCTGTGGCACGAGATGCCCTACGAAAAACGCATCCACGTCCTCGGGCCCGGCATGTCGCGCAAGAATGTGTTGGCGGACGACGAGTTTGCGCTGCCGCTGCTGCCCGCCCCCGCACCAGCCGATCCCAAAGCGCCGCGCCGCGCCCTCTACAAAGGCAAGGGCGTGCCGCCGCGGTTTGACACGCTCGAAAAAGCCTTGCAAAAAGCACCCGACGACTACCTTGGCTACCCCGAGATTTTTGACTGGGAGGTCGACCACGGCCGCTCGGCGCCGGCCGTGCTGCCCCTACAGCAGAAACTGCCGCGCGTGCCGTTCAGTGCGGCGTCGCGCGTGCCGCCGACGAACCGGTACGACCCGACGGAGCCGCAGGACATTGGGCGGCCGCTGGACGAGCGGTGGGTGAATGGGGTGCGGGTGTGGGATCCTGTCCTCAAACAAATTGTGATGGAGGAGATTCAGCGGGACGGCACGCGGAAACGAGTTCCTCTTCCCAAAGAGAAAGACTACTCCAAGGCGGCGACGGGAGATGGTGCGGGAGGTGGAACTTCAGGTGGCGTGAATGGAGGAGGGACTGTTGGAGCTGGACCGGGAGATGGACAGGGAGATGGCGGCGGAGATGGCAATGGTGACGGTCAGCAGAATAGGGCCGTGTCATGGATAAAGAAGACGTATCTCGGCCGCATGATCAAGGTGAGCTAGGGTTTCTGTGAAGCTTCTGCTGTATATGCTTTCCCCTTGGTCTTTTCATGATGTTTTCCTGATCTCAATTATTTTGTGTGCCTGTAGGTTACTTCCTGGATTTCGTGCACCGTGATTAGTTTGAATAAGAATCCCATTGTCTGCTACCTCTTTTCCGTTGAATTTACTGCTACTTACGAAACTAAACTGTATATCTGGACACTTTCTTGCTGAACAATGACTTGAAAACATGTCCATAAACCTTTGTTCTGAACAGATTTGTTATTATGGACAGACACAACAATAAACAGAACAGACAGCGATACAAAGAGCACGACAAAGATGATCAAGGTCAAAACAAAACAATCAAAGAAATGATAACAATTAATTATGGACAACTCTTTGACTTGAGACTCGACAACATAAACGACTCGACAATATAAAAGGCCACGCCTGGTCCTTTCTTTTCATCACATCTCATATCATCATCAACATCGTCTTCAGCATTTTCATTTCAAGTATTTCAGCGTTTCTTTTCAGCATATTGATTCTGGCAATCAATACATTCAACATCTAATCATTCAACACATAAGCACCAGCATTTCCTTAATATTATCAGCATCATCTCATTAATAAGAACATGTCCACCCACTTCAACCTCGTGGCGTTCAAGTCGACCAGGGGCCCCATCAGACAGAGCACCACCGCCTGGGCTCGCGACTTTCAGAATGCCGACGGCGAGAACATCCGGCTCTTCGGCTACCGCGACATGCCCGCGCCCAACAACTGGTGGTCACAGGCCGCAGCAGCCAAGACGGTCCGCCATCAGGTTATGCACAGTAAGAAGCCTCTCCCCTGCACTCACACCCCTACAGATCTCAAGAGAAAGAGCGTTGCAGACACAGATAACCAGTGCGAGCAGCCCCCTTCAAAACGCGCTCGTCTTTCTCTACCCGCATGCCTCTCTAAATCAGCACTCAAGAAGTCTTTCGGTAAGTCCACTCGTGTGCTGAGATCAATGACCAAGGCCCGCACGCGGTCGCAGAACGACACCGACCGCCTCAACGAGCAGGTGTCGCTCGACAACACCATCCCTAACCCCCCCTCCCACACACTCCCTGACGAGCTGGCCGACCACGTCCCTGATTTCAGCAAGACCGGCGCCCACTGCTGCGGATCGCACAAGCGTCCGTTCCGCGCACCCAAGACCCTCACCTGCCGCGACTGCCAGCAGACCCTGCCCTACGGCTCGATGCACGCCCTGCCCTGTGGCCACGCCCTCTGCCGCACGTGCCTCAACGACAACGTCGCGCAGACGCGGGCCGTAATCAACAGCCGCCGCGCATGGAAGCAGGTCCAGGAGCTCCGCGACCAGCACGAAAACTATGTGGCTCTCAATAACTCTCAGGACGACGTTGATTTCAACATCCCATCGCCATCGCGGACGGCCACGCACCAGCCGATGCAGTCGTCCGCGTACTTTGACCAGGTCCTCGAGCTGCTCAACCTGTGGTGCTGCGGCATGGACACGAGCATCGGCGACTTTTACGCGTGCATGGACCCCGACAACAGCGCGGCCACGTGGCTCGTCGACCAGCTGCTGCAGGACGCCGAGTGTCTGCCGCTCGAGGGCGAGGAGGACGACGAGTTCTACAACCGCTGCGGGTGGCCCGACTGCCAATCGCTGCTGACATCGGCGTGCCGCTTCCAGCGCGGCAGCAGCCCGGACAGCGCGCTGGCGTACCACTACTGCATGCAGTGCGGTGGCGTCTCGCTGGCCAAGGGGCACTGGGACAATGTTCCGTCGTGGGTGTAGGTAAGTAGTAGTAGTAAGTAAGTGGTAAGTAAGTAGTAAACGCCTGGAGCGTATGATAATGAATAATGATCACATCACATGCATATTTGATGTTAAAAGATTGTGAGGACGGGGTATATTTGTTGGTCCATGATACTGGTGCTAAAATCCCTGACGCCGGCAGCGAAAGCCAGCGAAAGCTAAAACTACACCCGCAGAGCATGGCAAACCGTCCAACACGTAAACAAAAACTCCAACACGCAAACTAAACTAAACTCCTGCGATTTCCAAACTAAACAAAACAGACCGTGGTGCTGGTCAGTTCACCCGGCGATCTAGAGTATTAGTGATATGACCCGGTTGTCGACATGACTGAGGACTCACTTTTTTGAGGTTTGTAGTTATCAACTTTTTTTGTGTTTTAATGTCTTTTGTAAAACGAGATCCCACAGGTGGTCAGGCTGCAGGATGCCTGGTTGTTAGTGATGGCCTGGCTGTCGAGAAGGACTCAATAAATACTTACTCTTGGGGTATAGATCAAAGAGCAAAACTTTTGAACAGAACTTGCGAAACTTGCGAAACTAGCGGAACAAACAAATTGAAAAAGGTCCTTGAATAAAGACGGTTCTATTTATTAGTTACACATCTAGTGTCGATCGACAAAGTACACTCACTTTTGGCAATATCTCTCTTGATATAAAGCGTGCGTCCTCGCTCATTCTGGGGGAGAACAAGAAACGCTGCTATCGCGCCGGCCACGGCCCGCGACTCCCGACATTCTTTCTAAAACAAATTAGACAGTCTGTGCAGGCGCCAGCGGGGGCTCGCCATGGACGGGGTGGTGCGATAGACGCTGGGTGGGCGTCCCGGTGCCCAGGGGGGGCGGCACGTCGGCTGCATCGCGTTCAGGTTGGTCAGTCCCGGCGGCGGCGTCTTCGACGTACTCGGGCACGGCGCTATCCCGGGCGCCGTCCATAATGCGCGACGCGTGCGTGGCATGCGTCAGCGTCACCATGGTCGGCAGGTTGGGGGCCCACGTGGGGATAGTAAACACAGGCTTGGTCGTGATCACAATGCCGGGCTCGTGCGGCGGGGGCTTGTGGTGGTGAGGGGGGGGACGAAGGGGAGGGAAGGGCTTGGGGTGGTGGTGTTCTTCGTCGGCCTCCTGGCCTTCAAGATCTTGAACACCTTCAAGATTCTCTGCAGGATGGTGCTCCTCCTCAAACGGGCCGTTGCTCTCGACAAACTTGTGCGGCACGGCGTGCTCCGGGGCCCGGGCCATCATGCGGGACGCGTGGGTAGCATGCGTCAGCGTCACCATGGTCGGCAGGTTGGGAGCCCACGTGGGA
>CP135125.1:2316251-2404812 GCA_032248835.1 Ophiostoma piceae
GTAAACACAGGCTTGGTCGTGATCACAATGCCGGGCTCGTGCGGCGGGGGCTTGTGGTGGTGAGGGGGAGGACGAAGGGGAGGGAAGGGCTTGGGATGGTGGTGTTCCTCTTCGGCCTCTTCGGCCTCCTCATCCTCGGCGGGATTGTAACCCTCCTCCTCGGACATGCGCTTGGCAAGCACATAGGTGAGGTCGTGGAGCGAGGGACCGTGGACCGCATTCACCATCTGGTCGGCCGCCGAGCCAGGCGCAATGGCGGGCATGTCGTGGGCACAGCTCGTGGGGTACGCATACTCCACGTGTGTGTACACAGGCTCGCACGCCGTCGGGCACGCTTGGCACGCCGTCTTGACGGTCTGGGTGGCCGTCGTGGGGCAGCACTTGTTATGGCACGGCACCTCGACGACCAGGTTCTGGAGCAGCCACTCGGCGCGGCACTGGTTGACGAGGTTGGGGCACAGGGTGTAGGGGCAGGGCTCGGCAGCTTCGAAGACGGTGTGGGTGTAGCACTGAAGGGAGCCGTCGCGGTAGGCGCTGCACTCGTCGGCAGGAAGAACAGGGGCAGGGGTGGGAGTGGCAGCGGGATAGCCGCCAGGGAGGGCATGAGCAGAGGCAACGAAAGCGTGGGAGACAAGGGCAAGGGCAGAGAAGACGACCCCCGAGTGGGAGCCCGATAGAGAGACCATGATGGCAAGCCTGTGATGGACGTGGGAAGGAAAAAAGGCGAGCGAGAAAGAAAGGAGGAAAGAAGAAGATCAGAAAGAGAGATCAAAGATGCTCAATTTATAGTCGAGAATCTGGCGAGACGAGTCTGGTCGAGACGAGTCTGGTCGAGACGAGTGTGAGAGAGGTGAGTCTGCAGACGTTTGAGGGATACTGTCGGGTGTAAGTCTATACAAAAACTTGTAGGAGGCAAGTTCGCAGCGCGAAAGGACCGCGAAAACCAGCGCAGCCAAGTTCTTTATAGCCATGATGTTCTTTTATATTTTTGAGCCTCGTATGTGTAAGCACACAAGTGTCAACGGTTCTTTTGTGGACTAGAAGAGCGGTCGATGTTGCTTAAATTTAGTATGTGCCGTAGATGTACTATATTTTGTATCATGTATCATCTTATATCACTTAGATACTTGTGGAATATCAGTATCAAAGAGTGCCGTCGAGGTCCAGAGATCGAGGCCGGTGGCTCTTGGGCTCGGTATACTCGCCCCGATACAACTACCGTCCCAAGAAGAAAAGTTTGAGTACATCTCTACCCAACACTCGAATGATGTCCATGAAAAATATACTCTCGATCATACACTCGTTCGAGCCTTTCGTGATCTAGATGCCGACTATATTCGCGTCTGCAAAAGTACATGCCGAAAAAATGTATTAGTTGATTGGCCGGTTATTTTAAGATCGATTCACACTGTGTATTTTGGCTGTAAAAGCAGTGCCCACACCCCACATACACTGTATATTGATCTCCACACACACTTTTGTGCTGAGTGATGCTTTTCTTTTTTTGCACCTGTGAGAACTATAAGATACAGGCAAACGAATCTCATTACTTTTCAGAACTTCCTCTTTAATTTTATCTCATTATTCAATATTTCAAACCTATTATTTTGAATCGGTTTACACCCGCTGGAAGCACACAATGCCTGTTCGCAACCAGGCCTACTCACCTTTCACCTCGACAAAAGTCACAGCACATCGGCAAGACTCGCTCGACATCTACAGACCTTTATACTCTACAAAGAACAAAGACTCGCTGCCTCCTACGTTATATCATTACCGACTTGACTATCGCCTCACAAGTACTTGGCCTTTGCCTTCCAGGTGAGTCCAGCCCCTCGACCGCCCTCTCGCTTCAACCCGAGAAGTCGAACGAACGGTCCTTTTCATGAGCAAGTACATTGCAACAAGTCGTTGTTGGAAGTTCAACACTAAGCATTCAGGCTTAGACCTTGTCATCGAGCATAAGGTACGCGGACGCGAGCATGTGAAAAACATGGGGAGAGAGAAAGACGTGCTGGGGAGAGGACAGAAGACGGGGAACAAGAGCGCCAGAAGCGAAAGGAAGAAGAGAGAAGAAATTGAACGAAATTGATTGGCGGGAGGGGGGGGTAGGAACGCGATAGAAGAGAGAAAGAAGATGGAGCGAGTCAGATGACCGACGGGGGGTGAGGATAACACGGATCTCTCTCTTCCTAACGAAACAAGATCTCGATGAGACTCGAAGATAACTTGAAGAGTTTTTAAAAGGTTTAAAAATGACTCTCAAAATAAACGAGAGCGACGGCGAGGCCTAGAGTGAGAGAAAGAAACATCAAGAGTCTCCAACGCGAGAGGGACTGGCTGGTAGCAAACAAGAGGGCAGACGAGAGGGCGATCAAAGGAGGGGCGAGACGACGGCGCACAAGTGATAGAGAGAAGACAGTCTTCCGAAGGCCCAAAAAAAGCCCCTGAAAGGCATACAAGGGTAAATATATAGGAGAGAGTCTCTAATAGGTCGAGAGCTCCCAAGAGGCGTGGAAGAGTCTCTCGGATGCGTAGAAACCCCCAAAATGGCCAGCGAACGAGAAAACGAACGAGAGAACGAACGAGACGGCAAACGATGAGACAGTATGCCTCTATCCAGACGAAATCATCTCAAGAATGTCCACGAAGCGTAGAAAAGTCTCTACGAAAACATGAAAGTCAAGAAAATAAGCAAAGAGTTTCGCAGATGTATGGAAAAGTCTACAAGATGAATCGGAATGGTAGAAAACGAGGCCAGACGATGAGACGACGATACGACAAGACGACGCGATAGACGACGCGATACCACACCCTCTCCGAGACGACATGATCACAACACCAAAAGAATCAACCAGTAGAATCCAATAATATACATTTAAAAGTGCTATGCTATGCGGGTGTATGTAGAATATATGGTGGTGCCATCCAAGACACATGAAGTAAATCAAATCGCTTTTCCATCCGTCCTTTTCCTCCTTCCTCCGGCTTCCTCGTCTGAATGCTAAACGCCGTGCGTAATAATACATGATTAACATAAATGATAGATGTGAGTAGGATGTAAAGAGGGCGACTACGAGAAAAAGTAGTCGCTGTTCTTGAGCCGCCGCACGTCAAAGTCGCCCTTGGCCGGGATCGGCGGGAACGTCAGCGGCACCCACACGGGGATGGTCTCGTGCTGCTTCGACTCGTACCGCTTCTTGGTCTTGAGCCGTTCCTCGGCCTCGGTGGCTTCCTCGACGTGCAGCACGTCCTCAAACTTGTTGCTGCCGCGCTGCCGGGGCGGCGCGGTGTAGACGTCGTCGCTCTCTTCCGGCTCGGCCACGAGACCCGCCATCTCGTCCTTGAGCGACGCCGACTTGGCCTTAACCGTCTTCTCCAAAATTGTCGAGTCGATCGGCTCCTCGCCCTTGAGCTCCTCCTTGGGGATGTCGCCCAATGTGTACTCGGCCAGCGGCTCGGCCTCGACGAGCTCGTCCTCGCCGACCTCCTGCGCGTGAGTCGCGTAGATGCTGCCGGGCGTTACCATGGCCTCGCCGCGCGCGCGCACCTTGGGGTCCGCCGACTTGAGGCACTCGAGCCGCTGGTACTCGGCGACGAGCTCGTCCTGCAGCGTCACGCGCTTGGCGTTCTTGCGCCACTCGAGCACCTTGGCGCCGACGGGCGTGTTGCGCTTGACGCGCGTCAGCAGCAGCGCGCCCTTGTAGCGCGCCTGCAGCTCCGCCGACAGCCGGCCGACGACGTCCTCGGAGTGGATGCGGATAAAGGCGTCGCGCAGCACGCGGTTCATCGTGCCGACGTCGCTCGCGTGCGTCCAGAACGAGTCGTGCACGGCCGCAAACTGCAGGCCCAGCGCGTCGCACTCGAGCGCCGACAGCAGCATGTGGCTCGCGTCCAACGAGTGGATAAAGTTGGGCGGGAACGCCTGCAGCTGCTTGCGCTTGTTGACGGGGTCGTTGCGCGCCGGCACCGACAGCACTAGGTCTTGGAGGCACGTCTCAATGACGCGCGACTCGGCGCTGCGGTACGGCTGCACCACGGGCATGCGCAGCGGCGTCGTCCACACGAGCGTCGATCTAAAGTTGTTCATCAGGTCGTCCGGCCGCGTCTTGCGCCCCAGCTTCATGCGCGACGTCTTGGCCGCGTTGTCCGGCCCGCCGCTCACGAGCCGCTGGATCTGGTCCGGCATGATGATGCGGCACACGCGGCCGCCCGTCTCGCCCAGCCAGTTCTGGATGTCGTGCGCGCCGCTGAACATGGTCGACAGCGCCTTGAAGATGAGCGTCGCAATGTACGACGCCAGCCGGCTCGAGCTCACGCCGCTGTCCTTTTCGAGCGTCGGGTACAGCGAGTCCAGCTGCTTGAGGACCTGCTTGCGCGCGCCCGAAAACGTGACGCCGTAGACGTTGGTCATCACCGTCTGCTTCACGACCTTGCGCTTGATCTTGCCCACCAGCGCCTGCGCCACCTCGTTGCCCTGCGCCGCGTCCTCGGCAATCGCGTCCTTGACAATGTCGGCGACCGCCGAGTACACGTCCGCCGGCCGGTCGCTCGGCTCCAGGTTGACCTGCTTGGCACCCCACGAGTCACCGCCCAGCGCAGCGTAGTGCTGCAGGCCGTTGCACGTGCCGTCCTGGTGCACGGGCAGGTGCGACACGAACTCGGCCGGGTCGTCGAGCTTGTACGCCTCGGTAAGCTCGATGCACGCCGCCAGGCACTGCCACGGGTCCTCGGCGCCCAGCCACCAGCGGCCACCACCCAGCGGATCGCGTGCCGAGTCGCGCACGTGCTCGAGGTTGTCGACGGCAAACTGCGCGCGGTCTGTGAGGCTCGCCTTATCGTAGCCGTAGACGTTGGCCAGCTGCACCTGCAGCCAGCGCAGGCCGTCGGCGCCGAGCTTCTTGCCCTTGCCAAAGATGAGCAGGCCGCGCACGTGGTCGGCGCCCATGTGGTTAAAGTAGGGGGGGATCGGGTAAGCGCGGCCGCGGAAGTCGACGTTGTGGGGGAAGTAAAAGGTCTGGTCGCGGAAGGCGCGCGCAATCTCCATCTGGAAGTTCATAAAGCAGCGCACCGAGTGCAGGCCGGACCGCTCGTTCTCGGCGATCTTGACGGCCTTGAGCCAGTTGCGGCGTTTGAGCGGGTCCTCGTCCTTTGATGGCTCGGGTGGGATGGGAAGGACGGGGTCGATGGGCGGGATGTCGGCAATGGCCTCGCCCGAGTTCCAGGCCTTGAGCATGGTCTCGAAGATGGGCCGGTTGACGCGCCACGCCGTGCGGCCCAGCACGTCCAGGCCCTTGAGCACCTGGTCCATGTCGCCGCGCGCAATGGCGGCCTCGGCATAGATCTTTTGGTCCTTGCGGCTGTCCTTGACGCGGATCAGCGGCGCCGGCGACTCGAGGAAGCCGCCCTTTTCAAAGCCCTTCCACGGCTGCGGCTCGACGACCATTGGCAGGTGGCGCGCCAAAAACTCGCCGCGCGGCTCGCGCTTGAGCATGTCGATGATGGCCGTGTTGGCGATCAGCATGCCGACACGCTTGCCGCGCTTGTACTGGTTCATGCGGCTAAAGGCGGGCTGCAACTCGGTGAGCAGTGTGCCGGTCTCGGGGCATTCCTTGGCGACGGTGATGCGGGCAGAGTCCATCAGCATGGACAGCAGCACGGAGCCGACCTTGGCCTTGATGGTGATGGGCCACGAGTCGGGCATGCGCGAGGTGGGCTCAACCGGAGTCTCAGGTTGGGCCTCAATGGCCGCCTCGGAGTTGTGAAAATCGTGGTCAGAGACCTCGGTGCCCTGGTTGGCCGCCGCATTGGCCGCCGCGACGGCCTCGGCCGACTTGATAGCCTCGAGCTCGGCCTCCTCGCCCTGCGGCAGGTGGATCTGCTTGCCCGGGCGCATGGCCTTGGCGCGCGACAGCTTCTTGGCCGACTTGGTCGCGTTCTTGTGCATGGTCTTGCTCTTGCCGACGTTTTGCTTGGAGATGCCCTTGCGGATGGCGGACGTCGTCTGCAGCAGGCGGATGTCCTCCTCGGCGACCTTGGCGATATTCGTAATGGCGTTGCTGATCGACAGACCCTTGTCGGCGCCCTGGATGGCCATGCTGCTGAGGGTGCTGACAATGGTGACGGCGGCGAGGCGGCTCGGCGGCGCCTGGCGCAAAAAGGGACCGTACACAAAGCGGTCGACGTTCTCGCGCGCGTCACGGCCCTTGCTGCCCGGCGCGTCGACGGCGTCGATGCGCTCAATCTCGTCGGCGATGCGCTGCTCGAGGTCACGGTGCCACTCGTGGAGGCGCGCGTTGAGCGAGGCGGTGGACAGGGTAGTGTTGAGGCCCATCTTTAAGAGGGCGTCGTTGTCTTCGGCCCAGCGGTCGACGGCGGCGTCGACGCAGTCGCGCTCGAGGCGCGCCTGGATCTGGCGGCGCTCCTCGAGACCCAGCGAGGCAATGTCGCGGCCGTCGGGGATTTCCTGGAACAGCGACAGCGTCTTTTTGAGGGTGCGCAGACCAGAGCCCTTTTGCGGCGTCACCATGACCTCGGGGACGGTAGAAATGTTCTCGGCGGTGTCGGCAAGACCGGCGGCCTCGTTGATCTCGGCGGCGGTCGGCAGCTCGGCACCCTCAATGTTGCTCAAGGCCTGCTCAAAGAGTGTCGGCGCCTCGAGGCTGTCCTCGTCGGGCGCGAGGTTGTAGTCCTGGAACAGCTCGGTAATGGCCGCACGGTCCTGGTCGTTCAGAATGTCGGTCATGTGCAGGACCTCGAGGCCGGTGTCGCCGGGGGCCATGCCCATGTAGCGTTCCACTAAACGCTCGCGGTCGGCGCCGCGCGACGTGAGCAGCGACGCCTTGACCATGAGGGCAATGTTCTCGGGGGTGGTGGTGATGGGACTGTTGGCGCGGCGGCCGGCGCCGATCTCGAGCTCGAACCACTTGTGCAGGGCGTCGGCGGACTTGGGGTCTGGGTTGTTGAGGAGGGCGTTGACGTAGGCATAGAGAAACCGGTTCTGGAGGTCGGCGATGCTGACGTCGGGGGTCTTGAACTGAGGCAGGCTGATGCGCTTCATGATGAGGGCAGCGCGGTCCATGTTGCCAATCTTGAAGCAGGCGTCGAGGATAGACAGCATCTCCTCGAGGTCGCCGGGGATGCCGCGGTTGCTTGTCTTTGCGCGCTTGATGGGGTCGGCGCCCTCGTCGACGAAGAGGGGCGCGGAGACGTTGTACGGGCGCAGCTCCCACAGGGGCGAGTGATCTGGGGCGGCGGCGGGCGATCCGTAGAGGCGCGAGAGCTGGGACGCGGCGGCGGCGGCGGCGCTGGGTTGTGATGGAGCACCGTCCGTCGTGACATACTCACCGACGGCGGTGGCGAGCGAGCGGTCGGCGGGCTGTGAGGAGAGGGCGGATGGAGAAGAGCCCAATGGGCGCAGGCCTGGACGTGCGGGCGACGAGGCGGCGGAGGAGGAGAGCAGCCTGCGGTTAACACCGAGGGGCCGTAATGAGGAGGAGGAGTCCCATGGCGAGAATGTGGATGTGGTCGAGGAGGAGGTCAATGGGAGTAATGGGGCGCGCGGGGAGTGTGCGAGGAGGGCGGAGGCGGACTGGAGACGGCGCAGGGCGGCGGCGCGGGTCTGGCGACCGCCAGCAGGCCGGACGAACATGGCGTTGTAGATGTCGAGGTAGATGTCGAGGTAGATATGGAGGGAGGAGATGTCGGGTCGTTCAGTGGAGGTCGTCAGAGGTGAGGCCGTGTATCACGCGACAGACAGGTGCGTAGGTTGTCTAGGCCCCATTGGTCGTGAGTCGTGGAGGCAGTATAACGCAAGCAGTCTATAAACTGAAATAACAGAAGAAAAAAGAAAAGAACAACACCGGCGTCGTCAACAGATGCAGTCAATGTTTCTGCGAAGTCCTCTCTCTCAAAGCTGCAGGAGCCAGAAAAGTTTGTTGTGCCCACTGTAGAAACGGCAGCCCCACTCTAAATCCGAATGAAAACTTTCTGGAAGACAGCAAAGAAATTTTGGGTCTAGCGAGTAAATGGGTGTTAGCTGCCGGCAGCCTGGCGGATGGGATGATGCAATTGGCCGGGGTAGCCAATCGGGCCCACTCAGGGACCCGTTATTATGTCAGTGACGGTGAATATTTTTAATTCAAACTTTAAATAGAAAATAGAAATCTCAACGTCAAGCTGTCAGAGAGACTGACGTTTTGTTTGTTTGGTTTCTTAATTCAATTCACAAAAACACAAAACGATGGCAAGCACAAGGATAGCTGGAATTGTGTGCCGGGCACAGTGTGCTCTGCGGAGTGCACCGGCGGCAACACGGCAGATGACGTCGGCGAGGCTGGCGAGGGTGACGATGACGATGACGGCACAAGCACAGAGACACACACAGCTGGCGCACCGGCCATTCTCAGTATCAGCGACACGAGCAACCGAGGTCAAGGACACTGAGGTGAAGGAGGCAGCAGCTTCATCAGAGTCAGCAACATCAGAGCCAGCCACAGAGGCTACAGAAACATCAGAAACATCAAAAACATCAGACAGCGACCTCCCGTGGTACCTCCGCGTCGACGTGCCAAAACACGAAACCCTCACCCCTCAGACTACGCCGCTGCCGGACATTCCTGCCAACGCACCGCCGCTCGTCACGCCGCTCGTCACCTTTGCCGCCGACGACCTCGGCCTCGACGACCTCAAGTTTATCGACCTGCGCGGCCTCGACCCGCCCGCCGGCCTCGGCCCCGACCTCGTGATGCTCTTCGCGACGTCCCGCAGCGAGCGCCACCTGCACGTCAGCGCAGACCGGCTCGTGCGCTGGTTCCGCACGTACGGCGTGAACGCGAGCGCGGACGGGCTGCTGGGGCGCAACGAGCTCAAGATCAAGCTGAAGCGCAAGGCGCGGCGCGCGAAGCTGCTGGGCAATCTCGGGCAGATGGCGGGCGAAGAGGTGGACGACGGGATTAGCACAAAATGGGTGTGTGTGAATGCTGGTTTTATCGGCGGCGGCAAGGTGGACAAGAAGGAGGATAGCAAGACGGACGCCAAGGGCCGGACGACGGGCTTTGGCTCTGCCCGCTCGGCAGGCACGACAGTCGTCATCCAAATCTTCACAGAAGGCAAGCGCAAGCAGATGGAGCTGGAGGCGCTGTGGACCAAGACGCTGTGGCACAGTCTGCGCAAGCGGCGGGCGGCGGGCGAGGATGTCAAGCAGCAATTAGCAGAGCTCGAGAGCGAGATGAAGATGAGCGAGGACGAGCTGGAGCGCGAAAACGACGAGTGGCTGGCAGGTCTGCCGTCGGCGGATGCCGAGCCCACGTCCAAGTCGGTCTCTTTTTGATTATTATAACTAGCATTGTACGATAGACGATAATGATATATTAACTATTAAGACGGAAAAAGACTACCAAAAGCCTAACAACTCGGCAAACCAGACCCACGACAATACTACCGGGACCACGGCTAGCAGCACCCACCACATCTCCAGGGTCAGCCGGCGCCGCAGATTGTGCTTGATCTTCCGCAAGAAGGTCCGCCGATGGACACACGTCTCGGTCCCATAAATCAGACACCCCAAACCCGGCCGGCTCTCGCACTCAATGTGCTCGCGGCGGCGCTTCATCAGCAGGGGCACGCTGCCGCGGCAGAAGCGCAGGTCGCTGCCGAGGTCGCAGCGGGTGTCGTTGGGGCAGTCGAGGTGGAGGCGGCGGCGGTCCATGAGCCATGTGACTTTAAGCTCGATGCCGGTGTCGACAATGTGGTAAAAATAGTGGCTGGTGTGTTTGAGGGAGAGGGCGTCTGGGTAGATGAGGTACTGTGCGATGTGGATGTGGAGTTCGGTCGGGAGGTCCATGAGGGAGAGGTTTCTTTTTGTTTTTTCTGGTTGCTTGGCAGAAGTCAAGTCTGCCTTTGATGGATCTGATGATGGGCCATCTCGTGATGCAATTTGAAGAGTCATTGTTAGTGAAGGCTGGCTATGACGATAGTAATGGCTTGAGATAATTCAAGGACGAGTTGTCGACATTTATATTCCTTGACTTTTGACAGCTGCCTTGAGATAAGGCCAGGTGTATCAGTCAGGTATCGTCAATGGAATAATAGAGCTAGATAATAGACAAGGCAGATACGAAAGATGGAAGATCAGTGACAGTAGATAAAGGTAAGGCTGGTGCTGAGGCTGAGGTCAGGCCAGCAAGGTCTGATCAGGTCTGATCAACGTCGATACGAGGCACTAATGCAAGCTACAAGAAATACCAACAACACCAACAAGTAATGCAATACGGTCGAGTCTAGTTTTCAATACTATTGTCACAGCCATCAAACAATCAAGCATTTGAGGATCACCATACAAAGAAAGGCCGCATGCTGTGTCGTCAAGAAGTCGTCGAATGACAGCGTGCAGGACGAGTGCCGGCTGCAGAGATGAAACAGGGGTGCGTCGCGGGGTCGGGGATACGATGAGGCGTTCTCACTATTGAGGTGTGTATTCGGTGTATTGCAGCTGGTAGCTCATAGGTGAGATTCGTAATAGTAAGCAAGGCGAGGTGTACTTCGTATGTAGGGTCATCTAAAGCGTCGTCAAACAGCATCCAGGCGGCGATGTCAAATGAATTCGATAGCTCTAGCACAGCCAAAAATATAATAAAAATGTAACAAAAATAAGCAGCAATTTTGATGATGACAAATCAGTAGTGATTAAAATGTTAAAGAAAAGAACCAACAAATGATGCTGCCTTGGCCAGGTTGATGGATTGTGGATTGACTATCCCGACAGGCAGCTGTTTAGTGAAGGCAGCTGTCAACACATATTGCAAAACTATCAAGGCTGCCTTTCTATCTCGCAACGTGGTCTTCTAGGATTGAAGAGGACAGACAACTTGGTGAAATTTGAAAAGAACAGAGAAAAGTAAGTGAGTAAGTAGACAGTTATTCCAATTTATTCGAAGCATACGTGATGTCAAGATGTGGACAACAAAATATCTTTTTAAAAAAAACATCAACATGAAATCAAGTAAAAAATAACTACAAAACTCTAATTAACTCTAATCATATCTATGAAAATACAAGTAAAAAATAAAATAGAAGTAGAACGAGTGCAAAAAAAAACAGGAGAAAAAAAATAGCAAAAATAGCAAAAATCCAAAAAAACGTACAGCAGAGGGTATTCGCTGGTCGTCACCGACCCAACTACTAATCCGCCGATCACTGGTTTGACTAGGGGAGAGCGGACGGGATCCCGTATTTTCCGGTGTCTATGGCCGTACGTGGGAGTTTGAGTAAGTTGTGAGTATATATAGTTTGCATCCGGATGTCGTCGACCGGTGGTGGAAGACGGTGACGGAAGACGGGACAAAAGACGGGGACAAAAGATCGGGTGTGTTCCGGAGATGTTGACAGGTTGGGGCCGTTCCGTGTATTTCTCAGTGTAAGTGATGACGGGCTTTTTGTTTCTTCGTCCTTTTCATTAGTCCCTTTTGTCTTTCTTTTTCTATAGTTTTTTGTCTTTTTCTTCTTGTCTTCTTGTCTTCGCTCCTTCTCTTCTTCTCGTCTATTATTCTTCTACCAACAGGGCTGCCACGTATACATTGATCTGAGAACCGGGTAGGCCTGCAATCTGCCGTCTCTTCATCTGTACTCATCTCCTCGACGTCCTCTACCGTGCAGCTCATCTACCTCCCGTGTCTGTAGATTGCTCTCCACAGATGTTTCTTAATGTTTATTGCTTCTGCTCACTCTATCCCCGGATGTAATTTGTTAATTTTTTTATAGAAAGAGCCCTCTGCACAAACAGGCAAAACAGCTTATATTGCACTATCCGAGCATTCTATTCAGTTGCTGTTACGTACATGCAGGTGCAGTCTGCATGTGTTCCATGTTCTTCTCGTTTGCATCACTAAATTCTTGCAGCAATGTCGTCGAACAAGCCATGGCGAGTGGCCACGAAGGCCTGGAATCGATAGATAACAGAAGAATAACTTGATACTGGAAGCCATTACAACATGTCTCAAGCTGTTCCATCTCCCGAGACAACCTCAACAGCCTGTCTCTCAGCTCGACCCCGGCAACATCATACCCTTCCGTGCCACTGCATCCTTCGTATAGCTGCAGCTACCCGCCGGTCCAGTCTTGACTTTTTATTAAAAGAGAAACATTTTTATTTCGGCCCTTTTCGTCCTGATTATCCCTGCAGCCCTCGTCACTTCAGGCCAGTCTTCCTGTCTTCTTTGTCGTGCTTTGGTTTTGCCTCCTGTCGTGCAGGTGACTCGTTACATCGATTCGTATCTTTAGACTCTACACACCACAACACAAAAAGCACATTCCACTAGATACAAAACGAAGGCGACACCAGACACAGATTACGACATGCACCTTGCTGCAGACACAAAAATAGCACAAACGGGCTTACTAGAACAAAGTGGACAAGCTTTGTTGTGGCCACCACGAGCCACGATCTGGGCTCTTACATACTCTGTACATTGGGAGACGGACACAAGCAGCAAGCTATAGCTGCAGCTGCTAGAAGTAGAAACGAAACAAGACGAAAGAACTGTCGAGCCACACTTGACCGTTTGACTCAATATAGCTACAACGCCCCTCGACTCTCACCCTCACGCGCAACTTCATCCAGCCTATCCCACAATGGGCGTCTTCTTCATCACCTGGCAGCTCTGGGAGGAGATGACCTTTGTAAGTCTCTTTGTTCCTCGGTGACTACACAAACTAATGACAGGTCCTCGCCTGCGCCATTGTCGCCGTCTTTGGCGTCGGCCTCTTCAAGCTCTGGCGCACCAGCCGCCAGGTCCGCCGCCAGGAGGTTTTGGACGAAGAGAAGCGTGCGCGCCTGACTGAGATGCGCAAAGTCTCGCTGACAGCAAAAAAGAGAAAAAACCGCTCCGCCGACATCCCTTTTGGCGTGCGCGCCATCCAGACCGGCGTCGAGGTCGACGGCATCTGGATCTCGCGCCCGACGACGCCGAGTTCGTCGCGGTCCAAGATGTCCAAGATGGAAGCCCCAAAGATGGCCGAGGGGAAGCGTCTGCTGGGCGACTACCAGCCATACGCGAGCTCGCCGCTGGTTGACACTCTTGACCCTACCGACACACACTCCAACACATCGACGCCGCTGCCGCAGATTTCGGAGAACCCCGCCGCGCTCAACGAGGATGCACTACACCGGCTAGAAGGAACGTACTCGCCAACGGGGTTTGCTACGGCAAACACTCTGCGCCCGCCGTTCCTCAACACCTACATTCCGAGCTCGCGCATGTCCAGTCCGAGTCCGAGTGTCAACGTTGCCAATGCAAACGCAAACCAACGACCGCACGAAGCGACAAGATCTATACTGGGACAGCCCGGGCCCAGCACCACCAGCGACTCCAACAGCAGCACGTCCTCGCGGCAGCCTCAGATTCAGACCCAGCCCGCGTCTACAGCCTACACGTCCTACCGCGGGTATCAGACACAGCCGGTGTCTCACTACTCGGCGCCGCCGTCGTTTTCTCCGTCACCTACTCCCGTTGCAGGCGCAATTGCAGGCCGCACGGCCCGCAGAGTCAACTCGTCGTTTGAAGTGCTGCCGGCGGGAACGTTTGCAGGAAGAGAGCAGACGGTGAATCTAGATAAAAATGAAGAAAGTGCGGAAGCTGCACCACAGGCTGCACCACAGGCTGCACCACCAACACGGAACAAGCTGCGGCGGAGTAACGGGCCTATTCGGTAGACTGTTATATCTTTATGTTCTTCTTTTTGTTTTGTTGGTTCTTTGGCTGTTATTCTTCTTCTCATCTGTTTTCTTTCTTGTTCTCCAAAAGTTGTATCGAGTTGTTGCCATCTGTACTATCGCTATCTCATTGCCACATTCTGAGACATGTTGTATCTAGCCATGATCAATTCAATTCAATTAAAAACATTCTGATCCAAGTGAAAACTGTCCTGCTGAAGATCGAGCGTTGTATGCAAATCTGACGACAGCTTAAAATCACCTGACTTGGCGTGCGGGTTTGTCATCAATCGTGGCGAGTCGCGCTTTCCGGCTGGGGCGCGGCGCGTCAACAAGAAAATAGACTACATGCAGTAGGTGCGACCCAGAATTATCGCAGAAACCCCTCGTGGTTGCCTTGTCGTCATCCGTCGTCTTTATTTTTGGTCTTTCTGGTCTTTTCAGTTGAATTCCCTGCATTTTCTCTTTCTTGTCCTCAACCCCACGACACTTCATACAACGCTCATACTCAAACACTTCATCTCTACAACATGACCCAGGTTGAGGAATACGACGAGGCCGGCGAGGATGCCGGTGGTGGCGTCAACGTCGGTGCTCCCATTTCTGTCGCCGAGCTCGAGGTATGCCTACTTTGAAGTCTGAAATCTGATCAACATCTAACAAATAGGGCCTCGCCGGTCTCACCAAACGTGACGTCCAGCTGCTGCGCGACGGCGGCTACTACACCGTCGAGTCCATCGCCTACACCTCGCACCGCGTCCTCGAGCAGATCAAGGGCATCTCCGACATCAAGGCCAACCGCATCATCACCGAAGCCTCCAAGCTCGTGCCCATGGGCTTTACGACGGCCACCGAAGTCCACCAGCGCCGCAGCGAGCTGATTTGTATCACCACCGGCTCCAAGAACCTCGACACCATGCTCGGCGGCGGCATCGAGACCGGCTCCATCACCGAGGTCTTTGGCGAGTTCCGCACCGGCAAGTCCCAGCTGTGCCACACCCTCGCCGTCACCTGCCAGCTGCCCTTTGACATGGGCGGCGGCGAGGGCAAGTGTTTGTATATCGACACCGAGGGCACCTTCCGCCCCAGCCGTGTCCTCGCCGCCGCCAACCGCTACGGCCTGTCCGGCGAAGAGGTCCTCGACAACATTGCCATTGCGCGCGCCCACAACTCGGACCACCAGATGGCCCTGCTGCGCGACGCCGGCCGCATGATGGCCGAGACGCGTTTCTCTCTGTTGATTATTGACTCGGCCACGGCATTGTACCGCACCGACTACATGGGCCGCGGCGAGCTCAACAGCCGCCAGATGCATTTGGGCCAGTTTTTGCGCCAGCTCCAGCACATGACCGACACCTACGGCATCGCCGTCGTCATCACGAACCAGGTCGTCGCCCAGGTCGACGGCGGCCCCGCGTCCATGTTCAACCCGGACCCCAAGAAGCCCATTGGCGGCAACATTATCGCGCACGCGAGCACGACGCGCATCTCGTTCAAAAAGGGCCGCGCCGAGACGCGCATTGCCAAGATCTACGACTCGCCGTGCCTGCCCGAGAGCGACTGTCTGTTTGCCATCACGGCGGACGGCATTGGCGACCCGGCGCCCAAGGACGACAAGGAGAAGGAGAAGGAGTAGCGGTAGGCACTCTCGAAGAGAGTGTCTACTTATTAGTCACTCTTCGTTCTGCCTTCAGCCTGTATTTATGTTCTGTTTACGTCTGCGTCTGCGCTTTGTTTCTTCTTTCTTCTGCGTTTCGTTTTCTTTCTTCTTCTCTTCTTCTTCTTCTCGGAGTCTGGGCCGTTCGGGATCATGCTGTTGTCTGCGGGACACAGTCGGCGTTTGCAATCTGCGATATCTCTTGCTTTTTACTGTATTTACGCGATAAGACGAGATATGAATAGACGAGTTTATACCTATTTACTTAAAGGACTTCATCTTTGACATTTTGACAACGTCGTCTATGAAAGACCGTATTTTGACTGATTACATAATCTTCGCTGTTCCTTTGCCAGTTTTAGTGAGGTCCCCTGAAAAGTAGCTGGAAGACAGCTGAAATTAGTGGAAAACGTACCTGCCAGACTTGAGCTGATTGCCTAATTCGGTTAGCGCAAAATCCCTAGCCTCTGCCGTTGGCTGGGCTTTGCCTTGTGTTTGGACGCGTTTGGCAAGTGATTTTTCTGTAGGAAAAAGTGAAGCCAAATTGAAGCACCTCAACCTACGCATCGCGATATCAACACCCGCGGACGACGACACCCCTGACGACCATCTACATCGCATCGCAATATACCCGACATATAGATTGACCAATCTGACTATCATCAATCCACCAATTCTACTACGTCTCTGTTGAGAGCGCTTCGAGGCGATGTCTCGCGAGCTGTTCTACGCCTACAAGGAGACCCGGCTTGGCCTTGAGCCGTCGCCGGCGACCGTCGTCCACGCACAAGTCCCGGCCATCAATGGCAGTGCTAGCAAACGGCTAACCCGGCTCGTGGGCCGCAACTCGAGTGGCAGCACCTCTACCATCAGCAGCAACAACACCACCAGTAACAGCCTCTTCTCCAGCACACCCGCCGGCGAGAGCACATTCACAGAAGAAGAGCGCCTCTACCGCAACAAGAACCTGTCCACCGAATCCGGCATCTTCCATCGCCGCCACCACGACGCGCCGCGCAGCTTTTTGTGGCGCGTCCTCGAGGGCGGCCATGTCATCAGCATCCGCGCCGTCGATGTCGCGCGCTCCGACTCGGCAGCCTCGACCTCGTCAGCCGACGCCCCCCTGACGCTGTACCTGCATTTTAGCAAGCCCGTGCGCCCCGGCTGCATCGCGTTCGCCGACCCGCCCCAGCACGACGCCCTGTCCGTCTTCGTGCTCGACGAGTCGTTCTACCTGCACCACCTCCAGCTGCGCCCCGACGTCTTCCGCAAGCGCGCATTCACCAATGAGTCCGACCTGGGCGAGGCCTGGAAGCCCTACCTGTCGGCCACCTTCAACTTCAAGCAGCCGCGCCGCCTCGTCACCGTGTCGGCCAGCGAGTTTGTCGTCGCGCTGCACGACGGCGGCCTCATCAACTTTCGCCGCGACGAGTCCGCCAACACCTCGACCGGCTGGAAGGAGACCTTCCATAGCCCCGTCGGCCTCATGCAGGGCCTGCGCAGCATCCTGCCGTTCCAGGGCGGCCCGACGATCAAGTACGAGGGCACCAACCTCGAAATCACAGCCGCCGCGTCCGCCGTCACGTCGACGCTCGGCCTCGACGAGACCACGTTCATGTTCTCCGTCTGCCTCGACCACCGGCTGCGCATCTGGAACGTCGAGCGCGGCGAGGTGTGCTACACGGGCGACATTCTCGGCAGACAACGCGAGCCCAACGAGGCGCTCGGCAAGTGGACCATTGACCCGAGCCAGAACAACCTGGTGCGCGTCCTCGTGCTGGGCGAGGGCACCGCCGTTGTCGTCACGTACTCGCCCGTCGGCGCCGGCGCCTTCAAGTTCTGGAAGGCCACTGCCAAGGTCGACGGCAGCGGCAACATTACCGTCGACGTCGAGGACATTGACAGCGCGCTCGAGCCGCTGCTGCCGCCGACACCCTCGGCCGCCGACGTCTGGACGCTCGCCGACTTTGCCATTACCTACTCGCCGCCGCGCAAGCTGAGCGTGTGGGTGCTGTGGAAGAACAACCTGATCTACCGCGTGATGCAGATGGACGGCGACTTTGACAGCCTCGCGACCGCCTGGAAGTCCAACTGGGTGGGCGTGCAGACGGACGGCGGCGTGCCGACGGCGCAGACGTCGGGCCCGTGCGACCCGACCGATGCCGCCGAGAAGTGGCTCGACACCATCTTCTTCCCCGGCCGGTTCTCGCGCGCGACCCTGGAGACGGCGCTGGCTATGTACGAGCGCGGCCTCGGTGCGGCCAAGGAGAGCACTGCACGGGGTGGCAGATCACTATCTGCCGCGCCGTCGACATCCAACAAGAGTCTGATGGAGTCGATTTGCAGTGTGCTGGGATCGACGGCCGTGCTTGAGCGCGGCTCGTCGGGCGCGATGGACTACGATCTGTTCCGGAGCGCCAGCGAGATCCAGTGGCGGCGGTTCTACCGGCTGCTGGTGGAGCTGGACAAGCAGCGCGGCGAAGCTCTGTCACTGGCGGTAGACCCCGACCTGGGCCTTGCGTGGGTTGTGTGCACGGACTGCATCGCCGTCGTGCGCGAGTGCAGCGGCTTCGAGAAGGTGTACCACAACTCGGCGAGCGGCAACTTTACTAACGTCGCGGCGAGCATTGTCGGCCGCCCGTTCTCCAGTGCCGTGTACCAAAAGGTGGGCCGGCTGCTGACGGCGGGCGCGACGTTTGTGGACAGCTTCTCGGACGGCATGCTGCAGTCGAGCGAGGCGGCGCTGCGCGCGGAGCTGTTTGGCGAGTGCCCGTCGAAGCCGGACGAGGAGCGCATCCAGTACCTGTCGGACAAGGCCGGGTTCTGGCGGCACCTGACGGAAGACGAGTGCGCGCAGGTCGTCGACATTCTGGGCGACAACTTTGAGGACGTGGACATGGCGACGTACCGCGCGCTGTTCTCGCTCTTTGACGACGTCGTGCAGCAGCAGCTGCAGGGCAACCACGACGTGCGGTACCCGTTTACGCAGTTTGGCCAGAAGCTCGTGATCCGCGGGCTGCAGGACACGGCGGAGCTGTTCTGGCAGATTCTGTTTAGGCAGCTGATTCTGCTGGTGCACATGGAGTTTGAGGTGGAGGACGAGCGCGTGGCGCTGCGCAGCCGCGTCGAGGTGGGCCAGGTGTACGCGCAGCTGATTGAGGCGCTGAAGCGGCTCGAGCTGGTCAAGTGGCTGTCGCGCACCGAGTTTAGCGTGGCGCTGTCGCGGTCGGAGCGGGAGTCGCTGACGGGGTCTGTGTCTGGGTCGTTTTCGGGCGGCTCTTTCTCGGGCAGCGGCTCGTTTTCGAGCGCGCCCGGCGCCGGTCCGAACGGTACGTCTTCAGACAACGAGACGACCCAGATTGTGACTGCCCTCGAGGGCAGCGTCGGCCACCTGCTGGGTGTCAGCGAGCTCAAGGACAACACGAGTCTGTCGTCGCTGCTGACCGACATTATCGTCGACATTTGCTCTGCGCAGAGCACGATCCAGCTGGACGCGGCGATGATCCAGTGCATGCTGCTCAAGCGCGGCCGCGCGGACCTGTCGCTGCAGCTGGGCGCGTTTGCCAACAACGACCCGTTCTCGACGTACGTGCAGGGCCGCACGTACCTGGCGCTGCGCGACTTTGACACGGCGGGCATCTACTTCCAAAAGGCGGCCATTGGCCTCAGCGGCACGGCGCTGCACTCGTTTGCGCGGCACAGCTCGGGGCTGATTGACGACGCCGAGTGGAATCTGTTTTACAGCGGACTGCCCAACTACTACGCGCACATTGTGTCGCTCTACGACCGGCACAAGGCGTTTTCGTTTGTGATTGACTTTGCGCGTCTGTCGCTGCAGTTTGTGCGCAGCAAGGCCAACGGCATTGTGGGTGCGGGGTCTCTGACCAACGGCAGCCAGCCGACACAGACACAACCTTCTCAAAGCAGCCAGACGCGCGGTGCCTCTAAAGGCCACGCGAGCCGCAGCGGCAGCCTGGGCGGCAACGACCCGTCGGCCGAGGCGGCCAGCCTGTCGTCCACGCGCACCGAGATGCTTAGCCGGCTGTTCACAGCGGCGGCGGCTCTGTCGCGCTTCGACGTCGCCCATAGTGCGCTCATCTCCATGGGTCAGCCGATTCTGCCGTCATCCTCGGCAAGCTCAAACTCGGCCCCCCCCTCGCCGTCGTCATTGACGGGCTCGGGCGCGGCGACGGCGCTGCAGCGGTCCGGCCTGCGGTACCTGGTGGAGCGCATGTGTGAGACGGGCGAGGTGGCGTCGCTGCTGGCGCTGCCGTTCCCGGCGGGGCTGCGCGACGCCGTGGACGACGTGCTGGAGCACAAGTGCCGCGCGGCGATGGAGGTGGTGCGCGGCACGCCGTGGCACTATATCTTGTACAGCTGGCGTGTCGCGCACAACGACTACCGCGGCGCCGCGAGCGTGCTGCTGGACCGGCTGCACAAGCTGCAGCAGGCCGGCGAGGGCGACACCTTTTTGGCGTCTAACCAGGACGACGAGCAGAGCGACGACATTCTGGACACGCCCGTGACGCGGCAGTACCTGATGCTGATCAACACGCTGAGCTGCGTCGAGACAAAACAGGCGTGGATCTACACGGAGGACCCGATGGGCGCGCCGCCGCGGGCCGATTCTGTGCCGGACACCGAAGCCGAAAAGGACAACCCGATGGCGTCCTTCTTGAAAAAGGCAGCAGCGGCACAGCGGCCGGCGTGGCGCAAGGTGGTGACGCTGGCGGACCTGCGGAAGCAGTACCAGGCGGAGCTGGACCGGGTGGCTGCGATCCAAAACAACCAGTTTGAGTTTGCGCACGATGTGAGCATGGACGATTAGTTAGAGGGAGGGATGTGTTATAATACCGGGTCAAAAACGGTCGGCGTTGGGATCTTTTTTATTTAGTTTACTGTCACATTTCCTATTGTCTGCAATACAAGTCATTTCTTAGTATAATTGAGTGATGCATTGTTTTGATGTCACGGTATGGAGTGATGAAACGTCTATGAATGAATGAGTGGAAGTCGATGAGGATTCAGAAAACTATCTAGACTATGAGGGCGAGGCAAACAGTCTCCCGTGCAATCAGTGCAATCAGTGCAATCAGTGCAATCAGTGTAGAGTTGTATATAGAAGACGTCAAAAGCAAATGACGAAGAAAGCAAAGAAGTAAACAAAAACAATGACCTGCACATGCAATCACTACGAGGCAACGCTCTTGCTAGTATTATTAATTGTATTGACATAAGATGGCAACTCTTCTGCCTCGAATGCTTCGTAGCTGGACATCTCGTCGAGGTCTTTTGTAGAGAGTGTTGGTTCTTTGGAGTCCGTCTTTGCGTCCGCCATCTTGGACCACCCCTGCATGCGCCGCTCGAGGTCCTCCCGCAGAAGCCGGATGTTCTCGCTCAGCTTGCCGGTCTTTTTGGGAGCCTTGGCCTTGATAGTACAAGTAGACGTAGTCGAAGACGCATAGCTCTCACCTTTGATCAGAGCCGCGACAGCCGGCGGCTCATCCGGCCACTCCTCGTTCTCTTCGTCTTTAGTCTCCTCCTCCTCAGCAGCCTCATCCACCTTCTTCAAGATCTTGTCCAGGCGGCCCTGCAGCGCCGCCACCGTCGCGCGTGCCTCCTTGGCATTCTCGCGGCCGCGGCTGTAGACGGCCTCGCGCAAGCACGGGATGCACTTGTCGGGCAGGCGGAGGGCGAGAAACAAGGGAACGGGCGGCCGCGCGGCGTGAAAGCTGGGCCCGCGGAGGTCGCGGATGGGATAGACGCGCTCGGCGGCGTGGCCGCAGTCGAAGATGACGCGGCGCGTGAAGAAGCGGGTGTTGACCTGCTGTCTGGGGGTGGATTCTGAGGACATGTTAGATTTTGAAGACGTACCTTGATGTAGATGGTGATGATGAGATGAGATGATGAATTCGTGATGGCGTTGCCGGCTTATATATAGCTGAGGTGAACAAGATACAATAGACATTGTGACAGTGAACAAGAGATGTCGTGAGGCTGTTCGCTCTTTGTTCATTGTTGGGTGTAGATGATGCTGTTCCCAGATGAAGCCGTGAGAACAAGACAAAGAAAATTCATCAATAACAAGCAACAGTACATAATGAACAATGGGTGCATTCAGTATCTAGTCCATGATTCGTGATACCATAATCTCGTCAAAGTCGCGCGCCCATGCCAGCCTGGGTGTGGCATCGTTATCTCCCTCTGCTGCTTCCACCTCCCGGAACAGCCCTGCACCAGCTTCGCTCACGTGCGGCACCTTGTACCCCAGCCTCGCCAGTGCCTTGAGCAGCTTGCTCGTCACTGGTCCGTCGCCGTCTGCGAGAACAATCCCGCCGCCGCCCCGGCTGCCCTCGCCGGCATGCATCAGACACTCAAGGTCCGTCATCGAGTCGCCCATGTAGACGACGGGGGTGTCAATGCTATGAGTCGATTTTGCTGTCAAAAGTGCCTCCAATTTGTCATCACACGACGAGATGGGGCTGGGGCTGGTGCCGGCGCGCTCATAGTTTGACTCAATTTTCCCGTCGTCAGCGATTCGGTTTGTGTAGATGCTGATCTTGTCGTGATCCGTGTCTGCTGTGGCCACGACACTGCGGATCCACGCATCCGACCAGTTGACCGACACGACCGAGACGGGCTGCTTTTGATTTAACGTCTGTGCGAGAAACTGTGCAAAGCCCGGCCGAATCGTGACGTTCTCGTCCGCGTTCGCAGACTCCAGTGCAGCCTGGCCGGCTTCTATCAAATCCTCCGGCGTCATGCCTTTGAACAGGCCGGCATTGTGTACTGCCGTGATGGAGCCGCCGTCAACATCCCGTAGGCTTCTGAGGTAGCCGAGTTCTTCTTGTAGGGAAATGCGCTCGGCCTCGACAGGGACATACGCTGCCTTGTGGCGCTGGTGGTCGGCGAGGTAGTCGTCGACGATGCGCGCCCAGCAGGCGGCCCAGTCGACAGAAGCATCTCTCTTGGTTTGGAAAGTGACGGCAGCTGCAGCGAGGCTGCCGATGGTGTCGTTGGCAGTGATGGTGCCGTCAAAGTCGAGGATGATGTGCATTTTGTGAGGGGTGGATGAGAGGCGAGACGAGAAGCGAGAAGCCAGAAGCGAGAAGCGAGAAGCGTAAGAAGCACGGTGTATCATCCGTGAGAGAGTATTCATGAAGGATGTGCTTCTCCAATTACATAAAAGACCAGCCTTGATGAGCGTCACAGTTAGAGGCTGTTTATTCAGTACGCTCCTTAGCTAGCTTTCTAAAGCCGATATTAGGAGCAATCTCCACCTTTGAGTGATGTCATCTTCAGTTGACGCATCTATATATTGGCAGGGCATTATCATCACCATTTGGCCTTTAAAGTTACACATGCATTTCTTTACTGTTGAAATATCTCGCAAATTTAAGTCTGGTACTGGTGATATCTCTGTTCAGTGTCAGGCTGTCCTGCAAAAAAGGCAAAAAAACAAAGAACAATAAACAGAACAAAAAGTGGACTGTTTGCAGCAGTTATCATTTTGAACAAAGAATTGTAAGTAATAGCAAGAAATCTAAAAGAGATAGCAAAGATTATGGCAGCTGTGTCGTGCCCCGAACGCCGTCCGCACCAGCGGAATGAGAAAACAAGAAAAGAATAAAAAATCAAATACTCGGCAGAACAACATCCTCCAGCTTGACATCCTCGTCCTCGCCGTCCGTGTCCGTGTCCGCCGACTCGGCCACAAACTCGCTCGCCTTGACCTCCGCCGTCGCCGACCCGTCCTTGCGGTTCTCCGCCTTGAGCTCCCAGTTGTTGGCGAACCGGCCGCTGCGGTGCAGGTCCGCCACCTTCTCGAGTGTCTGCCGCATGTAGATCTCGGGCTGCGGGATCTCGGCGCGCAGCGCACGCATCGACCAGAAGCGGAAGCGGCCAAAGCACGCAAAGATGAGGTCGAGCAGCACGTTCTCGGGCATGCGCGCCGTCTTGGCCTCGGCCTTTTTGGCCTTGGACGGGGCTTGTGCGGTTTTCTATCTGTCAGCAGTATACTTATTAGGTTGATGATGAAAAGACGTACAATAAAGTCGGTGGCGTAGTTCTGATTCGCAATACTGCCGTTACCAATAATACGAAAGTCCGCCTTGGTCGCGTCGCCAAACTTGACCTGCGACTTGGGGATCATGGCCGCGCGCGCGCGCTCGTTGAGGATGTAGTCGCTCTCGACGTTTTTGACGGGTGCGCAGTTGAGTTCGTGCCGGATACGGCCTTCGACAATGGTCCGCTTTGGAATCGCTTTCCTGAAATACTCCTGCCGCTGCGGCCGGCGCCCGTGCTGCCAGTGGTGCGCCGGCTTCTCGCGCTCCGGCTGCTTCGCGCGCAGCAGATGCGCCGGGATGCCCGCCGCCGCCGCGGCCGCGCGCCGCTTGTTCTTGGCCTTGAACCCCGGCAGGTCCTGCTCGCTAAAGATAAACGTGTTCTTGACCTGCGCATTCTGCGCCTGCTCCATCGGCAGGTCCAGCTCGTACTCCTTGGGGATCGGCTGGTGGCCGGCAATGTCGCTGCGCAGCAGCATGCGCATGCGGAACTTGCTCTCGCCGTTTTTGCCGGGCTCGGCCCACTGGCGCAGCGTCGCGACCTGGATCTCGGCGTCGTCGTCGAGCTTGTCCCAGGCCTCCCAGACGTAGGGCGGCACGCGCACGAGGTACATGCTGGCGTTGTTGGCGCTGGTGGCGGGGTTGTAGAACTCGAGGTCGCCGGCGTCTTCGTAGATGTCGTCTTCAGTGCCACCCGCAGTCGGGATGTTGGACATGGCCATGTCGGCGTCGTCGCCGTCGACGTCCATCTTGTCGAGCTTCTCCATCTTGGCGGTCTCCTGCTTGACAGTCGCGTCGCCGGCCATTTTCGTTTTCCGTTTTCCGTTTCTGTGTGTTTGCAAAGAAGAGGTCGAGAAGTCTAGACTGTCGCGGTGATGAGGCGTCAAAAGCTAAACGATGGCGAGTGCAGTGAGTGCACGTTGACTGTTGACCTTGACTTGAGTCGAGCTCGAAACGCGACAGCTTGACTTTGTCCAAATGCGGCTCCTGTGAGGTAATTGTGGATCCCTGACTAATCTAGCTCTATCTGCCTAGTACTGTGTATATAGTGTGTTTACTGTACTGACACTGTATTTAACGGTCATCATCATCAACTCAACTCCGCATATTACAATACAATCCATGATCTACGTACGTTGAATTAAAGATGATGGTGACACAGGACTCGACTTTAGTGCCCGGCTTGTAAGATATCTGATATTTTCCTAATAGAGAAGGAGGTCGATAACACCCGTGGCCGTTGAAACCCCACTGTGTTTTGCATAGAGCAGAGAAAAGAGGAAGGAACCTGTTTAGGGTGCATCGCTCCTTCCTAGAATTGGAATTTGTGATGGCAAAACGGAAAGTACCACACTACTTACTAATAGACAATGTGACGACTGAATGGAACTGTGCTGAAGTGATTACTATTGAGAGCAACTGCTAGCGTGCTGCATGCACACTGCACACTACACGCTGCAGACGCAGACTCTCCTGCATTGGTGATGTGCTGGCGGTGGAAATATGCACGAGACAAGAATAAGTAATAAGTTAGAAAGTAATGCTGGCGAGGAAGAGAGCAGACAGAGCAAGACGAGCTAGATATGCAGCAGAGTGGCGCCGTTTGGGTGATGCCATTGGCAGAGAGACGGAGTAGACAGGATGACGAATAAAGGCATTCTTATTCCTTGTTCTGTTATTAAGAACACCACAGCTTGTTCATATTTACAGACGAGATCTAGACGGTGGCAAGTTTGCTAACAGAGCCTAGACCTGGCACGATCAGATATGTTCTAGAGGTAGCCCTGACGCTGGCAAGCGAGCCAGGATAGCCCAAAAGAAGCGGTGAAGGATGAAGCAACGACGCAAGTCGAGACGCGGCAAAAAGGGGACGATAACGACCATGCTGTAGACGTCTATTGCAAGTCGGAATAAAAATGGTCAAACTGTTGCATTGCTGTCTTGACAACAGACGACATCAAGAGGATAAGTGTGAAGACAAAGTAGACGTTTGGCCAGTTGGTGGAGATGCCCTAAGAGTTATTGTCTGCTAGTACAGGGGTATTCTGGATATACACTTAGGAGCGCTATTACTGAATAGCTACTGAGTATTCTAGATCAGACAGAAATTGTGCAGAGTTCGGTTGAGTGCAGCATCTCTTCTATGATCTTGTCTGTGATCTTGTCTGACATATCAGCCAATGCAAGGGATACCGCAACTAATCGTATTTATTTGAATGTGAATGCCAGCGTGCGATTTCAGTAGCCGCGCAAACTCTGAGATATCTTTCTTTGATTTTGATCTTAATAGACCAAGTGGAGAGAAAACCAGAGAAACTAGAGAAAACTAGAGAAGAGAGATTACCCCGAACTTAACAAAGAACGCTGTAATTATCACGGAAACTAGCTGCTAGCTTTCATTGAGGAAAGCACGTTTTTAGCTTCGAGTGCGTCGTCTAAAATTGCACACTCTGTATGTCATACTAGAAACTGGTTCCGAGCCATGCATGCATGTAGTGCAGATGCCTTGTTATGCATATCTTGATTTGAGTGCAGTTTCCTATTAGATGATATATCTCAATCGACAGAAAGAAGATCTTACACTCCTGTTTGATGCCCTTCATTGTCTTCTTGTCTTCTGTCTTCTCGTCTTCTTGTCTTCTTGTCTTCTTGTCTTCTTGTCTTCTTGTCTTCTTGTCTTCTTGTCTTCTTGTCTTGTCAATACACAATCAGACAGACAGAATAATAACACAAAGCAGGCTCGGGTAAATGCATGGATACATTGATCGTCTGTGTGTTTGCGCCGTGAGTAAGATGTGTGCCACAAGTGCAAGTGCAAATGCCTATTCCCCAGATTCTTAGTATTCCCGCACCTCGTCTTCCCGTCTTCCATCCTCTTATCCTCCATCCTCATCCAACTCAAGCCAGCCTGCGCCCTGTTTCGCCACCTGTCAGCCATCCTTATCCAACTCTATATTTATCAGCATCTACTATCCACGACTAGAGACCAACCAACCAGCCACCTAGTCTAGTCTTGATTCTGGACGATCCCTTGCGGCCTGGGCCGACATCTTGGCCGTCATTTATGAATATATACGCCATAGATGTGATGACTTTGAAATAATCAAGACACAAGTCTTCATCTCATTGTAGATGGTCGCACGAGTACGTGTGATGGCGGCAGTGTTTCACCCCTCCTGGTGGGACGACAGTAACAGCAAGCAACAACCTGAGTGATACAGATAATACAGGCGGCAAGCCGAGGTCTGCAGATAGTCTACTCTACTCTGATGAACAGCAAACTCAAATAGACTCGAGATTCAATCATCGATACAACGCCCCTGGAGAAAGTATTCCCCGTATTCCCCGATACTGATATATCGGAAAGGCCGACTCGACTCAACTGGCTCGTCCGAGTCTGGAGTTGCGTCGTACAGAGCAGACGGCGTCGTGCCCCTCGGTAACTTTCTTTTGTAAGATACTCTGCAGAGTAGAAGCGCTCCTCGATCTCAGCTGCCCCCCCCTCTGCGCTCCCGCCCCTCCTCCCGCTTGGCCTGCCACACCAGGAGCAAAACGGCATGGTGGAGGATCTCTTTTGTCAGTAGAGCACGGTTGCTTTCTTTGCTTTCTCTACTTTCGCTCTGACCTCTCTCTCTTTCTTTAGTCTTTAGAGAAGCTCACGGAGTACTTGTAAAGCCCTGGCTGATTACCTCCGTGTGTTGTGTTTTGTGTTCCCCTGGAGGACGATCACCATCCTGGCCTTTTCGATATTCGCTGTATCTGTAGATAGACCCCTACAACCAACTGAAACACCCCTATCGTGAAAACCCTTTGCGTGCCGATCGGCGGGGAGCGTCCATCAATTTTCGGGGTCTCAACCGCTGTATTGATACTTGACAAAGACGAATATATTCCACTCTCGCCAATAACTCCGCTGAAAGTGTCAAGTCGTAAAAGTCTGCTTGGTAATAGGTAGTTGTTCTACTTGCTCCAGGTGTTTCTCAGATATTCTCAGATAAGATGGATGGCGGAAGACGGCTTGAGTGCTGGCAGATGGTTTGAATTCCAATTCTTGAATAATTCTTGAATAATTCTTGAATAATTCTTGATTTGATCATGTGCACCGGTCCAATATATGGGAGACTTTTGAATTCAAATGCTTACAAACACCAACGGTTGCGCCTGCTTCACAGAAGACTCCCACATAATACCCTCCTGCTTCATCGGACCCTTCACGGCCCTGCCATTGGGTCGCTCCTTCTCTAGTGGCTTGGTGGAGCGTGTCCCTGTTCCACCAGACGTTCATGCTGGCCCTTGCCCACTATTCGTACTCTGTCTGTAGACGCCCACGGCACGATGTTTGATACTACGGAGTCAATTTCTACAAAGTATGGGCGCTATCCTGTTTTTCTACCTGGTTTCTTGAGCTGTTTGGCTGGTGTTTGGCTGGCTATCCAATGTTCGTCGTGTTTTCTAGGGTAGCTGTGAATACTGTAAATAGAAAGAGCTGTGTTGAAAAAAGAGACGGCGCCTGCCATATTTGAATATCACCAATGGCATCAGCACAGACAAAGTACAAAAGGGGAAGCAGCGGCTGAACCCTGCAGTTGCTCCCGCCTCTCGTCTCGTTGCCCTCCGTTGCTCTTTCCCTGCTATTGCGACGTTGCCAGCGGTCCTGACATTGTCATATATTCTGCCAATCGCGCCTACTATATGGAGTATCTGAGTGTAGACAGACAGGAAGTGTATCTGCTGGTGCCCCCCTTTCACGATTAGCCACTAGAAACGCCCTATGCTCTCATCCCATCCCTCCTCGTCTCCTCCACACCAGTCTCCTCTTTCCACCTCCCCCCTCTCTACTCCCCAACTTGGCCTCCTCTGCCTTTGCCTTCCATTTTCGTTTTGCCAGGTGCTTCGTCTGCCTCTCCGAGTCTCCTTGTCTCCTTGTCTCCTTGTCTCCTTGTCTCCTTCAACTCTCCTTCTCGTGCTTCACCACCACACTCTTTTGGTCCTCGTTTGGATTATTGCCAGTGCAGTGTCTTGATCTTGATCTGTCTATTCTCATGATCTCTTGATCTCTTGATCTGTGGCCATTGTCTTCTCTTCTTGTTGTATTTGTTCCTCTTCTCTGTTTCTACTACTGTACCTTACCTCTTCCTTGCCTTGCCTTGCTGTATTCATTCTTCATCTTCATTCTTCTTCCTCGGTTGCTTTCTTCTTCTTGCTGCTTTTCTTCTTCTTCTTGCTTTTCTTCTTCTCATTCTGTTTCTTTCCTTCTTCCACGGCAACCTGTATCATATATTTTGTTCTATAAAGGTACGTCTTGCAGTGCTTGGGTGCAGTCGTCATTCGTCATCCGGCCATCTTCCGCCCATCTTCCGCCTTCGTTCAGCTTCACGACCTCGATCTATCTCGACTTTCGCAAACCAGTCTTCAGCTCGACCCCTGAAATCAAATCAAATCAAATCAAATCAAAATCAAACCAAACACAATCATACAAAATCAAAGAACCGCCAAAATCGCAACAGCACGGCCGCGCCACTCGCCCCCGACTACACACGACAGACGACAGACCACGAGACAGCCAGCCGAAGCGGTGAGCGTCAACACCCGCCAGGCAACTCCAACTGCGATTGCGCCCCCATGCTGCGGCATTCTTCATTCTTGGAAGCGAAACGGCTTTTGTGCTCAGTCGACAATGCGGGCGAGACACCACATGCATTCTGCATCTGCATTGGCATTTGCATTTGCATAGTGCGGGATCAGTGCGGAGCCAAGCCCAGGGGCATCGACGAGCAAGACATCGGCAGCAGCACGGCGAGGTGTCCAAGACGTTCGACAATTCGACGACACCACATCAGTAGCAACGAAAGAGCCGGTCCGATACTGTCCTCTTAAAGTCAAATTCGGAATCAAACACCGACTCCCAACCATGATCGACGACCACCCAAGCAAACCAATGCGCAAGACACCCCAACTAACGACAGCAGTATAATATATCCAGCCGAGTCCATCTAGCGATTTGGCCCTGTACGAAAGGCTACGATACGATACGATACGTTGTTGTAACAACACGACACTATACGACTCGGAAACCGCATATAGAGGCATCCAAGCCAACGAAGACGAACGACAGTCGACAGTCGACAGTCGACACGCTTCAAGAACCGTAAGACGGCGACGAATAACGATATACTGCGATTTAGACAAACTTTGCCGCATCTCTTGTATATTCTCAAATCTCACACACCATGGACGACTTGCGCTACAGAGCGCAGCAGCCGCCACTCGGCGACAACATGGGCTCCTTTGCCTCGCCTCCGCGCAACGGCACCCGCGCGCCCCAGCAGTCCACCGCCCACGACCCAAGATCCGACCCGCGATCTGTCCTGCCCCGTCGATTCACCACTGACTCGGGGCGTGTACCAACACTTTCCAGCCTCACATCGCGTGTGCCTGAGCAAGACATGTCGACCTCTGCGGCCATGCACAAGGTCCAACTAGTAAGAGGAAGAAAGCTCGGCGCCCAGCCAACAGCCAACTAATCTAACAACGTAGCTCGAGAAGAAGAAGCTCGAGTATGAAAAGCTCCGCGAACAAAAGCGCCGCTTCGAGGCCGAGATGCAGAAGCTCGACCAGCAGCAGCTGCGCGACGAGCAGGAGCTGGCCGCCATGCAGGAAGACCTCGGCCGCATCGGCGCCGCCATCAACTCGGGCCACCAGTCCGAGCCCACCACGCCCCCAGAGTACCGCGAGACAGCCGGCGGCTTCCCGACCATGTTCTCGCGCCCCAACCGCTACTCCACCTCCAGCCTGACCTCGCCGCCCGGTCTGCTGTTTAACCGTCCCGCCCGCTCCGGCTCGCAGATCGCTTCGCCCCAGTCCAGCATCATGCAGTCGTCCTCCGCGTCCTCGGTCCAGCGCTACGGCTTCGACGACCCGCGCTCTGTCCCGCTCACGCGCCGCAACAGTGACGACGATGATAAAGAAGAGGCTGTCCGCCAGGACCCAACGAGCCACCGCTCCACCAATGCGTACGTATTAATCTTGCTCACATGTCTGCATAACCAAAAGGATCCTCCATGCCCTTGCATCCCATATCTGCCTGCGCCTCTGCCTCGTGTGCTTTGGCTCACGCTTCCTTCACTCGCTTCCACTGGTAGTATTGTGGCATGCGTCCCGTCCAGCAATGTATAGAGAGGCTGCCTCAGCGGGCAGCCGCCGTCTAGGCATAACATATAGATAAATCCCAACTAGGACCCTCCGACACCAGCGTGCCGGGTCTTCGGCGTCATCCTTATCCTTCATACGGCCGTGCCGAGGATCTGCCTGTCCCGCTCACTCCAGTGGATGTCCACAACAAGTCACCAAGCCTATGAGAGCTCTGCATGTGGTTGTGGATGGCTGTCGACGTCTGTATCTCATCTGAAGATTTGCAGTCATTGAGTCTTGGATCAACTCGACCTCGTCGTCGTGAGGATTTGCAATATTCAAATCGGTATCGGCCCTTTTGCCACGAGTACTTTGAATGGTTGAAAACTATAAAGACTCGGCACTCCCATTGAGTTTTGGGATCTTCATCTCTTCTTCATCATCATCCTTCCGTCACTCTCATTTATCCCCCAAAGCTCTTTGATCATTCGGCCCTTTTATATCAATATACCATTGACATTGAGGATCACCCCTCAATATCAAGACACCGTCAAGTCATCCGGCACCTTCGAGCTTGAATATTCATACTCTTGTCGTCGTCTCCCTCTGGCTTCTTCTCTTTTCCTGCTTCATTCTCTTCCTGCTTCATCTCTCTTCCTTCTTCATCATCTTTTTTTCGTCTCTTCCTTCATATATCCCTATACTGCCTCGTATATACCTCGCAAGAGTTATACACAGCCAACCAACCAACCAAATCCACGCAGCAGATTCAGCAGACTCGAGCACTCCTGCCCATCATGCCTTACGATCTTACCACGATCGAGGTGAATGACACCGTTGCTGACCTGTCTCCCTCCAGCATGAACCGATATAGCATGCCGGTCACTAGATCCAAGACGGCCTTCTACGACATCTCGTCGCTGGACCAGACCAACACCACCCGCTTCCTCTTTGGCGAGGAGGAGGAGCAGCGCAACAACGGCGAGGTCAAGCTCTACCAGCCTGCGGCTCCTGCTGCCCCTAGCCATGATGAAAGCTTCCCGACCTTGACTCGCCGCGAAGGCCAGCCCCACATGGTATGTTTATGTTCCTGAATGCCCACTATACACCCCTGGGCTGCATCGAGCCTTTTCACCTTGATATCACCTTGATATCACCTTGATATCACCTCTCTCTCACCTCACCATCACTTCTTCACCTCAATTACACTATCTTGGACCCACTTTTGTTCATTTTCTGCGCTCTCATTGGCCAATCCATTGTCATGGGTTGGACATCGAGCATAACCACTTGGACAGCCAGTATGCAGCTTCAGCCCATATATAAAAGGATCTCAAACGCCTTGTGCTGCTGTGAAAATTTCTTCCCCTCTTCCCCTCTTTCTCTTTCATTCTGGTCAAAAATTGTTGAGATCACCAATTGTTGCTAACATACTGTTTTCCCCTGTTGTTTAGCTTTCCGCATCCTCAGCTGCTCTTGACCTGGCTCTTTCTCAGACTCCCAAGCCTGAAGCCAATCCGAGCCCTACTACCTGGGCCAACGCTCGTCGCCACCGCACGCAGCCGAGCCTCACCGGCCTGCCTACTGCCTCGATGACTTCCTCCCAGTCGACCACGTCTTCCGAGACTGGTAACCTGCGCAACTCATACGATATGAAGTACTACGGTGACCACAACGACACGTCGATCCTGACCACGACCAACGGTCAGACCATGGTCTCGCCGCCTAAGTTGCAGCAGTCCTACTCGGCCAACGATATCGCCACCATCAAGGGCGTCCAGGGCAACAACATGGTCTCTGTCTCTAACAACCATGCGCAGCAGTTTCTGCACAACCACAATGCCAGCCTGGGCCGCATTCCTCCCGGTGCCCTGCCGAGCCGCCACAGCCGCGAGCTTTCGACCACGGACCTGAGCAACGCCATGGCCGCACGTGAGTATGCCTCTATTGGCACTGCCCTGCAGGGCAACCAAGGCTCCTACGGCCCCGGTCCTGGCCAGGTCCCCGTGAGCGGTCCCTCGCACCCGCAGGCCCTTATCACGGCCAGCTCCATGGCTGCTGCCGCTGCCGCTGCCTCTTCTAGCAGCACTGTGACTAGCATGCCGGCTTCTACTGCTGGCAACCACTACATGGCCAACGGCTATTACAACGGTGGCAACTACAGCCTGTCCACTGCCCCTCCCGTCACTCTGGGCAACCCCGGTGCCTACGGTCCCAACACCATGCCCATGCTCGCGCAGACCATGCAGGCTCTGGCCCTGAACAACAACGGCGGTCCCATGTACCAGGCCCAGGGCTTTGGCAACTTTGGCCCCATCTACAACTACCCCCAGGCTGCCGGCCCTGCCGGCCCTACCGGTCCCGGCGCCCAGGTGGCTGCCGTGCGTGACAACCAGACTCGCGTCATGCAGAGCCGTCGTCAGCTCGAGACTGATGGTAAGTTCGCATCTACTCACGTTCTCTAAATCTCATTACTAACTTACAAAGACTCAGCTATGAACCGGTTCAACAACATGCCCCTGGAGGCTGTTGCTGGCACGATCTACGAGCTGTGCAAAGATCAGCACGGCTGCCGCTACCTCCAGAAGCAGCTGGAGAATCGCATCCCCGAACAAGTGCACATGATTTGGAAGGAGACCAACTCGCACGTGGTGGAGCTCATGACCGACCCTTTTGGCAATTATCTTTGCCAAAAGCTCCTTGAGTACTGCAACGATGACGAGCGCACGGTGCTCATCCAGAACGCTGCACAGGACATGGTCCGGATCGCGCTTAACCAGCACGGTACCCGCGCTCTGCAGAAGATGATCGAGTTCATCTCGACGGACAAGCAGATCTCGATCATCATCGAGGCCCTGCGCTACCGTGTGGTCGACCTTATTCAGGACCTCAACGGTAACCACGTCATCCAGAAGTGCCTGAACAAGCTGTCGCCCGCCGATGCCCAGTTCATTTTCGACGCCGTGGGTGGCGCTTGCGTCGAGGTCGGTACGCACCGCCACGGCTGCTGTGTTCTGCAGCGCTGCATTGACCACGCCTCGGGCGACCAAAAGGTCTGGCTCATTGCCCGCATCACCGAGGAGGCCGTGACCCTGATCCAGGATCCGTTTGGCAACTATGTTGTCCAGTACATCATTGACCTGAACGACCACAACTACACCGAGCCCCTTGTCGCTCAGCTTCGCGGCCGTATCTGTGCCCTGTCGCGCCACAAGTTCAGCTCCAACGTCGTCGAGAAGTGTCTCCGCTGCTCGCTCGAGCCCTCGCGCGACATGATCGTCGAGGAGCTGCTGACTCAGGGCGAGATTGAGCGCCTCCTGCGCGACTCGTACGCCAACTATGTCATTCAGACGGCTCTCGAGTACGCCACGCCGTACATGAAGGTGCGCCTTGTCGAGTGCATCCGTCCCCACCTGGCCCAGATCCGCTCGACGCCTTACGGCCGCCGCATCCAGGCGAAGATCCAGGCCTACGAGGCACGCAACGGACACACCTCCAACAGCAGCAGCCAGGCCGCGCCTGCCGACGCCTCGCAGGGCCAGATTGGTCTCATCAACACCCACAACCGCGGCAGCAGCAGCGGTGCCGGCATCATGGTCCCCACGTCGGCCTTTTCTGCCAACGGTGCCAACGGTGTCAACGGCCTCGCTCGCCCCAACACCCAGAACATGCAGAACATGCCCAACATGCAGGCTCTCCCCAACCAGTCCGCCAACCCCGCAGCCCAGCAGGGCCGCCCCATGGCCGGCGTCTACGGCGCCCCGCCTGCCTTTGGCCGCCCCGGTTTCCCCAACGGCATGCCCGGTATGCCCGGCATGAACGGCATGGTCCCGGTTAGCATGCCGCCCAACATGGCCGGCATGGCCCCCGGCATGACCCCTGGCATGGGTCCTGGCATGGCCCCCGGCATGCCCCAGGGTAATGGCACTGAGACGGGCGAATCCACTTGGCTCTAGAATGGCTTGTCGTGGTACCCTGCTGCTTCCGCTGCCCGCACCGGCCCCTACACTTACCCCCTCCCCTACCCGTCCTACCCGTCCTACCCGTCCTACCCTCACCCGTACAACTTCATGATGCAGTAATCTCTGGTCTGTACCGGGTACTGAGGTGACAGGCATGTCTCTCTCAGCCTCCTCAGTCTGTCTCTTCACTGAAGACGGCAACCTTCTCGTCTGCGCGCTTTGTTCTGTTCACTTAACGACGTTACGGAATATCAAAAATCACAAAAACACAAAAATATTTCTTTCTTTTCACTTCTTTATCTTCTTGTTTCTTCTTTATTCCACTCTTCCCGGCATGGTCCGTCCATATGTTTGCTTTATATACTGTTGCTTGTCTTTGAACACCAGCTCTCCAGCATCCCTTTCACCTACAGCTACTGTCCTTCTTCACCTTTATATCCTATCTTCAGTCAAGTACTGTGATGTTGCAGAACGGTGGTATTGTTGGTGGATGGTTTGCAGTTTGACGGTTGAGTGTTCATGTTTGCAGCATCAAAGCAGATCAATAGCGGCCTGTCCGAGTTGAGTTGCCCTCTGCGCATGCCGAGGCGACGATTAATGATGATCGACGAATCATGATCTGTTTTCTATTTTCTATTTGTCCTTCGTTCTCATGTCGTCCGATTGCTATTCACACTGGCTGTTGCAGCCGCATGGACGGGTGCCCAATGTCCGTGCCCTGTCCTTCTTTACCAGTGCTTTATAGTTCAATCTCTATTTTCTTGATCTTCTTTCTTACTGATGCTATGTGCCATGTTACTCACCGTGATGTCCAACTGCTATTCTAGAGACTATCATGGCTTTCTATAGTGTTTGCCTCTATATTCTTATGAGGCCATCGCCGTGCTGACGTCGGTACTCGTATATCAAGCAGACGATAATGAAAATCATTACAAAATGCCCTGCCTTGTAGTTACCATCACATACGTGACTTGACTTAATGAAGCACTCAAACATCACGTCCATGGTGGCGTTCTAAACTATCATTAGCCTTCACTAACATGGGTGGCCGTTTTCTATCCGGCATTATCAATAATCATTGGCAAGGCCAAAACACTTTATCACAGAGAAGTCACGTCACGTTTACATCTCCTTGTGTTCTCCTGCTCATCACTGTTTCCATGCATCAAATAGAAGGAATAAACAAGGGAGAGAGCAAGGGGTATGAAGAAAGTGTCTTGAATCTCAACTCCCAATTGGAATTGTTTGTATTCGCTTTTAGCCTTTTAAATCTAAAGTGATTGATAACTTATTTTATTTTTCCACTACAGTCGTTTTTCATCTCCAATTCAGCAGTGCGCCTTGCCGCCACAAAAACACTGCAGCGACGTTCTCAACAACGCGGCTGCGGCTGTGAGCGGCTGCACTGCTGATACCGTCAATGTAGCTCCGGATACCGTCTGCCAAAGCAGACAGAACAGAGAGGCTACATTTACCGGTAGCGCCACAGGGACAGGGTGTTGTGGCGCTTCCAGGTCTTTCTGCGACCGGCACGGGTCTTGTTGAACTTGTGGCCCTTGTTGAGGCCGCGGGACTTCTTGCCGGTGGCGGTAAGACCGCGGGACTCGCGGTGCTTGTGGACGGGGTTGACGATCCAGTTGATGCGGGGGTCGCGGCGGATGGCGGCGTGCTGGGGATCGACAAGGATGACCTCAAAGTACTTGTAGGTCGAGTCCTGGTTGACCCAGTACGAGTTCAGGACGCGCAGGTTGCCGCAGCGGCGGCCGACACGCTCCTCGGCGGTCGACTTGAGCGAGCGCTGGTACTTGAGCTGGTTCACACCCTGGTTGGTGGGCTTGCCGAAAGTGGCACCCTTGCGGACGGGCTTCTTGCGGCCACCGCGGCGGACGCGCACGCGGTAGATGACGTAGCCCTGCTTGGCCTTGTATCCAAGACGGCGGGCCTTGTCGGGGCGCGAGGGGCGCGAGGCACGGTGGATAACGTTCAGCTGACGGTACTATAATGCAAAAAAAACACTCTCGTCAGCATTTCGAGTTCTTCTTTCTTTTCTTGTATTGTTCAAAACCAGAACAAAGAAAGGAAGAAGGGACCCTCAAAAGCGAGCAAAATCAACAAGTGTTTTTGTGCCCGGTTCTCCAGGGACGGAAGCCGATCAAGAGACAAGGGGTCCCAAGGCCAAGAGAGTCGACATTTGGAAGTGGTGAGAGGTTTGGTGTGAAGAGTGTTGGTCAGACAGCAAGCTGGTGGATGGCAGATGGGGCGATGACGAGACGATTGGTGACCATTTCCAGGTTGCCAATGCCTCTCGCCCGTCTATCGTCCAATTGCTTGCGTCCTCGCCAGCCACTCTTCCCTCTCATGCCACTGCACGGTCTCGTATCTTTTACTCTTTCGAGTGCGGTCTTGTTCCCTCCTTGCCCCGTCGACAACTCGGCCCCAGAGAACTTTTATCTCTCTTCTTTCCACCCTCCATCTCTTGTATGCAACAATGTGGCTGTGTTAATAGTTCGACGATCGCGGCCGGGAACTGTTGGACACGACAATGTGTATCGGAGATCTTCTTCCTTTCTTGTGTTCTGATTCGAGTTCATGTTCGAGTTCATGTTGACTTCATGTCATGGTAAAACGTACTTCCCAGCAGCGGACGCGCAGGAGGAAGCGCAGCACATCCGACTGCTTGCGCTTCTGGAGCTCTTCGACGTACTTGAGGGCACCCATTTTGACTGTTTGGCGATGGTTAGTTGAAAGAGAAGGGAGGAAAGAAAAAAGGAGAAGAGACAAACCTTTTGAGAATGTCGATTGTCGATGGGGTATTCGTTGGGTGATGGAGGGAGAGAATGTAAATTTTTCTATGGGCACCCGCCAGACAATGTGCCCAAAAGGCAAGGCACTGCAGCAAAGAGGGGACGAAAAAACCCGCTAGCCTGCATCTTTTTTAGTTTTTTTCGCACACTTTTTCCGGCGCCGTCCCCAGCGGCCAATCGTTTGCACGCAAAGTCACTTTTCAGTGGAGTCGCTCGTGATTTTTGTCCGGCTGCCATTGGCGCTAGCATGCTTTTGTCGCAGGTGGGTTTGACACGAACCCTAATTTCGAAGCCAATTGACGCTAGTCTGAATGTGAATAGTAAAGATGACTAAGATCCAGCTATCGATAAAGGTCACATGCTCGCACATGTGCTCTTCTCAGGACATGTTGATCCACTTAAACCTCATTACATCAGCTCAACGGCATAAGTGGAACCAGCCAATCAGATGTCATACCTTGGCAACGACGTCAAAGAACTGCGTGTAAGACGTCTGTCAACAAAGCCCCTTTCTGGCAGGTCTGCAAATTGAACAGCTCTGGTAACTTTCGAGGAAAATTTTATTACATCCTGGTTCAAATTCAGTATATTTTCAGGGCATTTTCATTCACTCTTCCTCTCGTTTATCACTACTTGCCGTTCCAGACTTTCATGCAACTTCACGTCTCAACCCGAGATGCTCTCGTCTGATATCCCGCTTTCGCTTTAAGACTTGATGACAAGAGATTGCAACTTCAGATATTAATTGATTTTTTCGTTTATTTATATTTTCTAAAGTAACTAATTGAAGTTTATTTATTTTTATTTTTATTTTACAGTTTGAATATTCCTTGATTATTTTCTAACAATTTACAACATATTTTTCTTTACAACTCAATATTTTTCCAATTCTCTGATTGCTTAACTTGACATCCCGCGTATCCTGCAATCCTCCCCACGCTATTATCAAATAACAAACAGCAAGCATGGTCATCCCACATCTTACGTACATAGAGGCGGTTTGTTGGCACGCTATTCTGAAGAGTCATGCTTCACCCTGTTGTTATGACCCCCATCTTGACACTAGATCATATCTGCTGTGGAGCGGCGATTTCTAGATGTGATGACTGACCAAAGACTGAAAGCATGCGATCTGTTGCCGAAAGTAGTGACCGACAAAGGCGTTGATCGATACGGGAGGATGGACGACGGGAGCTCCTACAAGTGAAAACTCAAAGGATCCAACATCCTCACACTAGCAATGTCGTGTGATCATGGCCGATATTAAGACAAGTGCGGAAATAAAGTACCAAGAAAGAACGGACTCGGTCGGTCCGCACGGCTAGGCCCGTCCAGACACCGAGGCTGTTTTGATCAACCATATATTGGACACAAGATATAAAAAATATAGGTAAAGTAACTTGAGTATCAAGCAAATATAAAGAATTAACTATAGCCAGGTAGTACAGACAAGCCAATACAGAGTACTGCCTTTACTGCCTACAAAAGTCAAGACAAATGCCGGGTATTGCCTCTCCGCCCATCAAGGCGACGAGCTCTGCTAGCCGCGACTTGATGCTCTTATTGTCAGTGTACGTGCTGTCCCGCCACGACGCCAGGTAGTACGCAGGGAACGGCTCGGGCTCCGCCGACGTCAGAATGGGCACCTTGCCCAGCTCCATCTCGTCGATTTTGTCGCAGACATCGTACATGCCGGGCATGCTGCTTTCAAAGAGTGGCAGGATCGTGTACTCGTCCTCGGCCTCGGGGGTGTCCTCGACTGTCTTCTCTTTTTGTTCCGGCTTTCCCTGCAGCCGCCGCTCGCGTGAGAGACTCACGTACGGCTGGCGGCAGTACAAGGCCTGCGCATCCTTGTCAAACGGATCCCACGCATAGACCTCGGGGTCCAGCACATACTGCGGCATGAACCCCAGCTTGTACCGCATCTTGGGACAGCTCGCAATGTAGAAGCCCGAGTACCACCACTTGTAGCCGCCCTCGAGCGCCAGCGCAATCTCGCGCATCGCGCTCAGCTTGCCCGGGTTGAACTTGTGCACGGCCTGGTCGTACATGAAGTAGACGGCGCTTACGCAGTGTGGCAGCAAGTCTAGGACGCCGACGGCCACCAGCTTGCCGTCGAGCCAGTAGCACTGGTGGTACGAGCCGAGCTTCTTCTCGCGGATGCCGCCGGTAGCAGCGTCGCGCTCCATTACCGTCTCGCGGCGCAGCGGTGAGTTGCACAGGAAGCCGGTGAACGTTGCCTTTGTGATCTTGTGGTCGGGCTCATTGTGGATCGTGTGCTGGTAGTTTGCATAGATTTCGTACTTTTCGTCGGTATACGTATCGGGCTCGAGTGTCACCTCGAACCGGTGGGCGGGTTCTACCTTTTTTGGTGGTTCCTTTGACGTTTTGCTTTTGCGGCGGCGCGTGTTTGCCACCGACAGCGCCTCCAAGTTTTCTGCTTCCACCTCGTGGAGACGCTCGCACAAGTCAAACGTGTTGGCGCGCCGCTTTGCGTCTGCGCGTGACAGGGGCTTCACGCGCTGTGCAACCTTGGTGTACTCGTCGCCGATGACATGGTGCGTGAAACGGTTGACTGTCTGGCGGTGGTCTTTGGTGGGACGGTAGGCGCTGGCGTCGAGGCGGATGGTGTAGTGCGGACAGCACGCCTCTCGCTGGTTGGGCCGGTATATCAGCGATCCAGAGCGTCTCCAGCTGCGGTCGATCAGAGCCTGATAGAATGACGGCTTTAGCGACTTTGTTGTGGCATAGAACATGAACCCTGTCTGTTAGTTTAGCTTTTATGAGGGACGGCCTCGGCCTGCCTTGACAGGACTCGGTGTACGGGGCACGGCGGAGTGGAGTGCATCCCGGAGTGTGGGGGGATGGACAGCGCCGACGAAGAGGGAACAAGTGCTGCTGCTCATAGCTATGACTTACGTTTAGGCGGCTTGCCATTGTCATTGGTAGACTTGCGACAGTACCCGCATGATGTTGAATTCATATACCCTAGACACAGTGGTTAGCATAAGCATAAGCATGGCATATACGAGTTGATCGTATGCACGTTGTACAGAGCATGCACATGAGGATGGGCATGATGACATGAGGACATGCAGCACATGCTCATGCAGCACATGCAGCACATGGAACATGTGGTCACGATATAGAAAACAACAGGTCGGGAGAGTAAACAAACATGCAATAGGCAGCAAATGGTCACATGGGGCTCGGAACGAGAAGGAGACGTAATGTGCGTGGACTTCTGACCACCATACAAAACAGCCATGCTCGAGTGTACGGAGGAGATGACGGCAACAATGTAGCAGGGAGATGCGGATGCAGACAGCAGTGCAGATGCAGATGCAGCAGACAGTAAAGCTCGTGGCCAATGGACATTAAAATACCAAGGCAAGTGGATTGAGCAAGACATCAAACTGTCGATACGTGTAACGACTAGCAACCGCTTGGGAGCAGCATGCATGCATTATGCATCGTCAACGCACTACCGGAGAAGCGAGGAAGGAGAAAGAAGAACGAGAGACAAAAAGAAATGAAAAAAACAACGAAAATGGATACAGACTACACCGGAAGAAATACAAGCACTAGGCAACTAGCCGTAGGCTGGAGTGGTGTCGGATCGGATCTCACGAACCATGACAGAAAGTGAGAAACGAAAATGAAAGTATTCTGTGTACTTCGTAGTAGAGTGTACGATGTGCATTACTCTGTACATGTTGTAAAGAGGTGCTCCATACTTGAAGACCGGAGTGGGGTGTATGCCATGCCTTGCAGCAGAAGGGATCTGGAAAGGCCAACGGACGGGGCCGAACGAAACACGAGGTTAAATGGTTGGATGAGAGTGATTTGGGTTTGGGGTGTAAGTTTTGCTGCATGTAAGGGAAGAAACTGTGAATCGGAATTGGAGGTAGGGGATTATTGAGAAGAAAATAAAAGTAAAAATAAAAATAAAAGTAAAACAGAAACAGAAACAAGAAACGGATATGGCGAGCTTGGAACATGCATGAGATGTTGACGAGGACAAGTATTTGCAAGTACCTCACGGGGAATAAGAATGGCTCATAAGAATATGCCCGACCAGATAAACAACAAGATATAAACCAGAAAGACAACGAAGAAAAACATCAACTCACCCATAGGCTGAAAATAAGAGTACGGGTCGTCGGCCGTCTTTGTGAACGGTTGAGCCATGACGTCGGGTGATGATACTCTGAGTATCTGAATATCTGACGGGCAATTGGTTGAGGAGATACTTGAAAAGGCTGCTGATTGGTGCCGAGTCGGATATGAGGCTGTAGTATCCTCGAGAATGCCGGGCAGGCAGACTCAGACTTGGCGTGGAGGGAGTGGTGGTATGATGGGTACAAAGAGCAAAGAGGCCTGAGCCTGAAGACACAACAAAGACAATAGGAAATAGGGTCTCGTAGGGGCCTAGCAAGTGAAAACGAGGCTAGTTTATGGGGCAGCTAGCAGATCCAGTGAAGTATCGTTTGACGGGAAAATAATAGGCAGATGTAGGTCGTCGGCGGTAAGCAATGAACAGCACAACTGAAGAAATGCCGGGCCAGCCGGGGTAGTGTGGTGTAAGAGGGGGTCAGAAAACAAGACGAGTCTCGAAAGTGTTGATAATGCTGAAAATATAGGGATATCCAAAACAGAGTTGAATAGAGGCTAAATTATAGGGAATGGGGAGTGGAAATCAAAACATCCAAACATTGGCGAGGTGAGGGGGATGGATGTTGAGGGATGTTGTGGATGTTGAGGATGTTGAGTGAGGTCTGCTAGAAAAGTGGAGCGGTAGAGACGGTCGTTCTGATCTCAATAATAGGGAAAGAGCGGAGGGCGGTATGGCAGCAAACAGTAGAAAGGGTTCCTGCTGGATTTGGATATCAGGCGACGATCCAGGGACGTCACAGAGTACTGAGTAGGGGACAGCCAGGCCGACGGCAACAGACTGGTTGGCTGCGGAAGCGGCTGCGGGCGGTAGAGGAGGATAGTGTAGAAGATAGCGATAGGATAGACCAACAAAGACAAAGGGAGAAGAACGGAGAGACAAGTGCAATTCGACGACGGGGATGGGCGGTGAGGCCAAGGGATGGGCGCGAGATAATGAGAGACACAAAGGCGGGTAGAAGCTAGCGAGAGCTAGAACAGCTTCTGTTAGCTGGAGCGACAAGTCACGTCGCAACAAGGACGCGGTGGGATATGATGTGATCTGGCTTTGATATGGATAGGCGAGACGGTGAAAGAAGAATGAAGAGATATAGGCGTGCCAGGGCAGCAGTGTCCTTGAAATTGTAAGAGGAAGGCACGAAGCTAACTCTACGCTGATGGCGGGGTCGAACACACGACAGCCTGTGGCCTAGTTTGGCAGGCCCCATGAGGGTCCATCAAGAAGGGAAAGACCGGCACTCCATTCTCTCGTCTTTCAGGCATAACTACGAAGTAGCAAGTATCGTGAGTAGATAGCTAAGACAGGATAGACACAATCTACATGTATTTGACCGAAGAAACAACACGAAGCTTGATTTGAGTTTGATGCCGCTCACATGACCGGGCGACTCGTCTTCCCATACCATGCTGCAAGGCACGGTTGACGAAATCAATTAAGAATAAAGCATTTGTTTATCATGGAAAAATAAACAGTAAATAAATGTAGCTAAAAATGGAAAGTAGAACTGAAACTTAAATCAAATTTAATAGGAAAATAAGAAAAGATCCAAGCAACCGCCAAAAAATCAATTAAAATGTCACGAAAATCAATTAAGAAAAGTGCCCCGCCAATCACCTCTGCCAGACGCGGTACCTTTGCACGTGCTCATAGCATGTACCTTGCGCCTTGTATGTGCCTGGGGTAACTTGTTGAAAGTCACTTGTTGAGCTGGTTTACTTTTACTTCAGTCGCTCTTTCCTTTTCGTCTACAGTACTCACGGTGAGACTACTCCTATGGGTACATGTACTTCACCCCACGTACGGCGGCAGGTGCGTCTGAAAGAGTATGATTTCATGCAGCTGCAGCGTCGCAGTTGTCTGTGAGTCGGCGGACAGGATGGGCGAGACCCGGAGACATTTCTTCATTTTTCAGTAATTATTTTTTACAACACAGTTGGAGTCTGGCCAGTTGGAGAAAGCATAAGTAATACATATGATTGATAGAAAGACAAGTAGTGGTGGATAAGACACAGAAAGCAGAAAGCAGAAAGAGGAAGGAAGAGGCATGCGACCGACCAGACCGGAAGGAACGAGTCATTCGTCAGTGTTGACGGGGAAGGCGCCCGACGGCAGATATGAGGCAAAAAAGTGAAGAAAAGAAAAGAATAAGACTGAATGCAACGTATAAAACGATAAATCACACCAAAAATAACAGAAAAGCTCTGTCCAGCTGTCACTGCAACCCATGCACCGCCGACCGAAGCTCTCTTAATTCTTATTTTCTTCCTCTCTGCAGAGTACAGCCAATATTTTCCTTTTTCCTCTTGTCGACCCTGGCTCCAACTTTTTTGGCCTGGCCCTTTGCTTTTTCCTTTTTCGTCTCTTTTGGTCCCTCAACTCTTTTTGGATTTTTCTCTTTTTTCCCTTTCTTTTTTCTTTCTATTTTCCTAGTATTTTCCTAGTATTTTCCTTTTCCTTTTTCTCTGCTCTTTTTTTTCTTTTTCTTCTCGACTTTTTCCTCTTTCCCTTTTCTGTATATATCAGTCTAGCTCTCGCCGTCGGGTGTAGCCCCTCGCACCTTCCCTTTGCTATGGCACGAGACTTGTCTGTCATCAAGTCGGCTCTCCTGCCAGGAGAGAACTAATTATTAATGAATAAGAAATCTTTGTGATCCAAACAGGCAGTCGTTCCCAGCTTGTCTCTGAATTAATTTGACTTCATCTTTCTTTGAACCATCACCACACCTTCACTCGACTCTACCTCAACACCCCCGACCTACCTCTGACTACCTCACCTCGACCATCGCCACCATCACCAGCTCTCCACTACTCCATACCCCTCGCCGAGCGTGTTACTGCCCCGTCAACCATTGTCTGAATTGACAGCGACAGAGCCTCTCTTTCTCTCTCTCTACATAGCATCTTCTCACAGATAACGACGGCTTCTCCGAGCTTGCCTCGTCTCGCTAGACATCCCGGCTTCAACTACGCCTACTCGCACACCTACTCACTACCATTGACACCCCTCATCCTCGTCTTTTTCGCTTTCCCCCTCCCCAAGAACTGCTTGGCCCCAGCCCACCTGGCCGTCAACCTGGTCCGTCATCTCGTCTCAGACCTTGGACTTTCTATTGCAGTGTCTCTATTGCTACTATCCTGTAAGTCCGATCGCCTACATTGTACTCAGTACACACTTCAGCCCCAATTCTAACTGTTGTCTCATACCAGTCTTCCAAGCTCGCCATAGCTTCTCCGCAACCTCGATCTCCGATCATACAAGTACCGTCACCATTGCGACTCGCAGCATTCAATACCAATACTCAACAATCCTTAGCGCATTGCCTTTGCCAGCCTTTGCCTGCCAGAGACTCCCTTTGTTTGCGCCCACAAGTCCCGACCATCCGCCACCGACACACGACTTAAGCTCTGCAAGAACAAAGACGTGAACGACTGCTCAGGGACTGAAAAGATCGGTAGCTTGACCCCAAAGCGTCTCTTCTCCAGTCGTCAGTTCTCATCTTCAGACCTCATCACCAATCTTCAGCACTTTGCCTGTTTTGCCTGTCGCAGCATTCACCTCCCTGTGATTCGCCACCGCTGCCTGCTACCCAGAACAACACGCTTCTAGTCGCAAATCCAGGCGCAAAGCGACCGCAAACACAACCAGGCGCCGTCGGCTCCCCTGACAAGCACGCACGCGACCAACCACCCCGGCTTTACATCCGCTTTTCATCCGCTTACAGGCACTCTATTCGCGAGCCTCATCTACTACAACTACTGCCAAAGTGCAATACGGACGAGCATTTGCACATTTACACCGACTGCACCAGATTCCGCCCTGTTTCAATCGGGCCCTCTCCCGCATATCCCTCATAATCTACTCACCTCGACACGGCCTTACAGCTATGCAGAATTGCTAGACATTGAGAAGCAACGCAATCCTGTGCTACTCTGTCCTGTCGCAAGTCACGGAAAGTCCGCATACCTGGGCTTAGAATCTCTTTCTTTTTGTCGAATCTACACCCACACACACACATCACACTATGTCGTCGTCAAGTACAACAACAAGTAGCCGGTCAATGGAGTCGAGAGTTGGCCGGTCAAATCAGAGTATGTTGGACAGCAGCAAGAAACGAAAAAGAAGAAGAAGAAAAAAATACTAATTTTGTAGGATACAATGCAAAAGGCGAACGCCTCGTAGCCGGCGTCGTGCCGCTCACAGAGGACAAGAGCTTTGTGCTGCTGATACAGTCGGACCGCCGCAAAGGCTGGGTGCTGCCCAAGGGCGGCTGGGAGACGGACGAGGAGTGCCAGGCCGCCGCCGCGCGCGAGGCCTGGGAAGAGGCCGGCATTGTCATCCAGATCGACTACGACCTCGGCGACATTGTCGAGAGCCGCCCGCCAAAAGCGCCCTCAAAAACAAAGAAGCGCGAAAAGGCGCTGTACCGCTTCTACGAGGCCACCGTCCTGAGCGAAGAAAGTGAGTGGCCTGAGAAGAGCAAGCGCGAGCGCTGCTGGATGACGTACGACCAGGCGCACGACGCGCTGAAAGAGCGCCCGGAGCTGCTCGAGGCGCTGGAGCGGTCGACCATGAAGCGGCCGTAATCTCGTTGAAGCAGCGGTGACGAAAATATATCTGATGCACCCTGCAGTCACCGCTTTCAATACGAGGTCATGGAGCCATCTACGCGACGACAACACAGTCCGTGCCAGTGCTTACTGCACTGCGCCATACACTCTCCCCTATCCTGATATTCTGCACTTATACCGGCATTTCTGTCCGTGTCATTTTCTCCTTTTATTTTTCCTTTCCTTCTTCTGTTTCACATCTGTCGATCGACACTGTCTTTTCCTATGGCCTAGGCGTTTTTTGCATCTGCCCTTTTTGCTTTGCTTTGCCTTTTATTTGTTTCAATTTTCGGTCTACTGCTGTAGATCATGCATGTCTAGAGCCTTGCATATCGCTCCATATCTACTTCTTTTCTTTGTATTTCTTACTCTTCGGGAGACTGGATCTACGTGTGGTTTTGTGGTTGCATCATCATATACGGACAGGAGATACAGGGGACAAAAGGACGGGCATTACATCTTTCTTCATATCAGGGGACATTGGATGGTCATGGAGACGAGGCACAGCATCTAAGCATTGGCGACGGAGTTGTACTAGGCTTGTTTCTACCTTTACCTTTCTATCTCTTGATACATTTTCCATTACACAAGAGTAATCCGTTCCTCTCACTCTTATGGTGCCTCACATGGAACATAATCGAGAACATATGGATACCGTATCGTTCTGTCCTTGATGTTTACGCCATCAAAACCTTGGTCCAACAACTGACGTCGGATTCCTCACCATCTAACATCCCCTTTCCTGCTTTTTTCTTCCTCTATTCTTCCTTTTGCTTTCTTTTACTTTCTTTACTTTCTTTACTTTGCCTAGACGGGTGTCTACAGAGGCCTGGAGTTTGCGGTGGGAAAAGTATCATACATATATACGAGCAACAAACCAATACACTTTTAGAAGGGCGTCTATCATGACATGTTTCTTGAGAGGTGCACGGCGTTGGCGGTAACAGCAGTGTTTTTAGAGCGTTAACATAGCATCACTGCTTTTATTTTCTATTATTCATCTGGCGTCTTATATCCTTTTACATGGCGTTTTTGCTTCTCTTTTTCTCTAGCATTTCTTTACCGTGTTTAATCGAATGTACCTTTCACACTTTTACTTTATACAGAAATCTAGGGAGTGATTTGCCATGGTGGCTCATGTTATGCATATTTGGTATAAACGCTGTGCTTGTAATAGGAATATAAAAACATGATATACGACATCACAGTCCGCTGCGGATCTTTTGCAGCTGGCTGATAAAGCCGTAGCCGGCCGCCGCATAGCCTCTTGCGCCGCCGGCATCGCCTTGTGCTGCGGATGCCGCTCCCGTATTGGAAGCCTCGGCCGTCGTCGTGTTGGCGCTACTGCTGGCCGCACTACTACTACTCGCACTCTCCTTCTCCCGCTTCTCCTGCTGCTGCCGCTGCTGCTGCTGCTGCCGCTGCTGCTCGCGCTTCTCGCGCTCGCGCTCCAGCTCGCGCTGCCGCTCGTCCACCAGCCGCTGCAGCCCGTCCACAAACTTGGTCCGCGCCTTTTCCTCCGCCGTCCCCGTCCACACCTGGCACAGCGTCTGCAACGCCGTCACCCGGCCTACTGCCGCTTTCATGTTTGTGTCGTCTTCTTCGACTGTCGCGGCGTCCAACAGCTTCGTAATCTCCTCGCGCTTTGCTTTGAGCACCTGCTGCCCCTTGTCCTCCATGCTGTTCGACGCCGCCGCGTCCTTGGCCCGGCTGCTCTCCTGGTCCGGCCCCGACACCGACAAGAACGACGCCGTCACCGACATCGCCGACGGCGGCATCACAAACTCCATGGCGTCGCCAAACGTGTGGATCACCGCGTCCAGGCTCGCGCGCACCTGTGCCAGCATGCGCAGCTGCGCCAGCGATTCGGGTTCTTTTTGTTTTTCTTTTTCTTCTTCTTCCGTGTCGGCCTCCGGAAATGTGGCTGCCTGCTGCTGGACCAATTCCGCCAGGCTAATGGTCTCGCCGCGCAGCAGCTCCACCTCGTACGCCAGCCGGCTGCCGCTGCGCAGAATGTCGTCGGTCAGCTGCGTCAGCACCGTTGTGAGCCGCGACGTGTGCGCGCCGAGCTGCGACAGCGTGGCCTGGGCCTGCGCGGCGCGGTCGGCCGTCGCCGTCGCGGACGTTGCCGCGGCCGCAAGCCGGCTCGCCGCGCCAGAGCCTCTATTTATAGTCGGTGTGCTCCCAGTGGACGGCGCATTGGCGAGTGTGCGGTTCCAGTAGGTGACTGGGTCAAAGTTGGGCTGCAGAAAGTCGTGCAGAAACGGGTCGGCGACGTGGGCCGATTTTGGTTCGACGGGTGCCGCGGCTGCAGAAGGCGCGCCTCCTTTTTGCTGCAGCGTGAGATTGGACGAGAGCGATGGCGAGCGGTTGTGTATGCTGTTGCCGCGGCGCCTTGAGGCGACTGTCGCCTTGGCGTCCCAGGACATTGTGTGGTGAGAGGGGAGAGAGTGGGAGGCGAGGAGGGGGCTGTCGGAGGATGTGGCCGTCAGCTGTCGTGGTCGATGCTGCGAGGGCGAGAATGCCTGATTGGATCGTGGGCGTTTGTGCTGAGGAATCAATCGATCCGTGCGTTTCGTAAGTCGTTCAATTGGTCACCGAGCGTGTTTAGAATGACAGTTAGAGGTCGGCGATGATGACGAAGTGCTGTTTGGGAGCTACCCGCAGCGTGTGGAGTGAATACGTGGAAGCTAGCAGCTAATTGCACTGTACTTAAAGCTTATGTAATCCGCCATGTTAGCCTACGGGGCGATGCGATGCCGGGGGGATGTCGGGCGCAAGGCGGACTTTAGCTTTGGAATACACCCTTCGTGTTAGACAATATTGGCCGCTTATATCAAAGTGCAAAAGTGCGACAAAAGTGCAATATTATTTCGGATAATATTGTTGTAAGTGGTCGCCTTTTGTAGACCTCGCGGCCAGCTTTATGCGATCCCGAGCGCCATCGACGCCGCAGCTTGTCACTGACGTATTCTAGATGACAAGAACGCGAAGCAGCGGCATCTATAAATATGTTTTTCTTGGCTATTTGCATCACAAGAAACAGCACGCGTAAACTTGCGAGTCATCTATAGGGTGGCTTATGTAATTTCGGATTTTATAGTCACGACGTTTGCTCAGCTCCTTCCTAATACATGCACTGCCTCTATAAGCATTCACGCGTGAATTCAGAAGAGCATCTAGGCAACAAAGACTTGTCTGACACGGCCGTGCAGGCGAGAGTTGCTGACAGCCATTGGTTCATTACCACCATCATGGGATTTGTAGTGTGCCTGTACTCTTCCTGTGTGATGTGAAGTGCGACCTGTCTTGCTCTGCAGCATCCTATCTCACCTCGTGAAGGCTGCGAAGCTTCCGTTTTTGTCGCGTTCTGCCTCAGGTCTGCCCTTCCATTTCTTATACTCTTCTGCAACTACGCCTGCCCCGGGCACCTGCCGTTTGAGAGCCGCTCCTGCCACCGCCTTTAGCCTCGGGCGTTCCTTCTACAAACAAAGACCAAGCACATCTGTTTGTTTTCTGCCACTCGAGTTCATCTTCTTCTAGCCTCATTTCCATCGTCACCTTGGCGTTTGCAGCATCGCTGACCGCACATCGGAGCAGCCTCTTACTTGACATATCTTACATACATCCTAGCTGCCGGCAAGTTCTCTCAATCTTTCTTCTCAACCCTTCTCTATCAGTGCCGGGCCACAGCCATCATTCCTGCTATCCTACGACCTCAAATCATCTACTTCTCTTGTATCTTTACAGCATCCAAGAACATTGCGGCGTCAACGCTATCGTCGACATGACGCGTTCGGCACTCATTGCAGATGTGCGTGTAATGGCCAAGTCAGTCGGTGAGGGCATTCTCAAGGATGTCCAGGCCCTCCGATTTGACCCTGAAACCGAAGAGGTGCACTTGTCGTTCCGCTACGGCGCGCAAAACGCGTTGTTCAATGTAGACATCTTGTGTGGAGGTAAGAACACGTCTATCCTGATGCACAACTTGCCCAGTATCTAATACCGTGACAGATCAAGATCAGTACCCCAATTCGCGGCACTACTTCATCTCTACCACAGACTCGACACCGGGTCACGTCTGGACTGCAGACAGAGTCAATAAAAAGCTGCAGACTGAAAACAAGGGCCTCACGCTTCTAGAAGTTATCAAGCGGGTCATCGACGAAGCCGCGCCTACGATCATTATTGATAGTGACGGTAGTGATGCCGGCGAGGACGAGGACGACGATGAGGCTGCGTTTGACGTCGAAGTGCAGGATGATCCAGACATCTTTCCTACGTCTATCATAGGAACGAAAAGACGGCGTCCGAATGGCACAAATGCCATCAAAGACAGCTTTGGAATTCCCATAGTTGCTCGTCTCGCCACTCGGCCCAAGTTGTCCAGGTCAGGCTTCACGCCAACATGTTCATCCCGGCCAAGATACAGCACTGAAATATCAGAAAGAGCGCGCAAGACACGCATATCGGAAGACCTCCAGGCCGTCTTTGACAGTGGCTACTACTTTGGCATCATCGATGACATCAGTCCCGATGCCGACGATGTCATTCTGTCTGTATCTTGCAGGATTTGGGATCTCAAACTTCCCTACTTTATGCTTCTCGCCTGGAGTCTGCACCCGCACATGTACTTTGTGCTGCTCATTCATTTTAGTAAAGGCTACTTTGCTTACGAACCGGTCAACGTCTCCAACGCCGAGGCTGGTCTCGCTTTTCGCGTCGGTGCTTGCACGCACTACAAGCCGACCAAGCAACAAGCCTACGCTGCCTTTGGGCTAAGCTACACGCAATCAATGGCGGATGCAGACGCAAACCAAAGTGAGATAGGCCCTGACTTCAAGAAAATACTCATCTCGAGTGCATTGGGAAAACTCATGAGCGATTCTTTTCTCACCATCTTGCGGGTTCGTGAGGCAACCGGCCGCACATGGGCCGAGGCTTTAAAGGTGACCTCGGATCCCTTGGCTTCGTTGAATTGGGAGAAAGGTACATTGCTCTCCCCGCCGACCACGGACAGGGTAATGAGTCTACCTCTGCTAGCTATGCAGTTTGCCGTGGATCATCTGACAAACTACACAAAGTACTGTCAGTCGTGCCATAGCGAGCTCGACAAAAGCTGGAAATCCTTGAAGCCTACTACGTGCTCGCGGGAGCTTTGCTTGTACCAGCACATGCAGATCGGCCTAACCCAATACCTGGAGTATGAGATCATTTGCCAGCCTGCTGTCATTGACCTCCTCATCAATATTTGCTACGTGGCGCTGAGTCCGCGCGTGACACAGACACACACCCGAGGCGCACCGGCCATGCGAGAATTACCTTCCGGGCCACGAATTCTCGTCCCCAACCTACACAAGCATTATCAAGGATTCGCGGAAACGCCTGATGATCAAACACGTCTAAATGTCTCCATTGCACGGAACGTTTCAACTAGAGAGCATCCCATTCAGATATTCGTTGAGGGCGAGTGGGTTGCAGTCAGCTTGGCACCCCCTCCCGATGCATGGGAAAGAAAGGCCTTAGGGGCCATTCCCCGTCTATGGCATGCAGAGATCACGAAAGTCGACTACGGAAATTCCACGGTGTATTTGAGAGGCACCACAGCCAGACCATTCGCTGCAGGCGGGTGTGTTGTTTACAGATGTACCAAGCATATTCAAGAAGTGCCAGAGTTCCTAAAGTGTCAATCTCTAAAGGAAATTCTGGACTCTGTCCCGCCTGTCGCTCAGATAAAAACACTTTTGGAAGATCCAAGTGTGGGCAGTCTCAAGAGTATCAAAGGGGTCTCTCCATCTGCAGTAGCTCTTCTAGAATGGATTCTCGCGACAAACCGGTCGTGCATCGTTGAGATCACCGACCCAAAGCTCAAAATCAAAGAGCAACTTGCTAACGTGATACAGCCACCCGCCGGTTGGCTACAGTTTTGCTTCCTTCATGGACCTCCCAACGCCGAGGCTGAATTCGAAGAGAACATGATGAAACCCCAGCTTGGTGGCGTGGCCGCAGAAACTCCAACACTCCTTGCGTGGCACGGAAGCCAGATCCAAAACTGGCACAGCATCCTGCGGACGGGCCTCGACTACAATGAGCAGCACAATGGCAGGGCATATGGCAACGGAGTTTACTTTAGCCCCCATTTTCGTACGAGCAGCCCGTATTCTTCTAGCACCGCAGTTCCACAGTGGCGCAACGCAGACATGGATCTTGAGTCTATGATCAGCCTCAACGAAATCCTCAATCGAACAAACGAGTTCGTGAGCAACAGTCCTCACTATGTTATCAGCCAGCGCAACTGGAGCCGGTGCAGATTTCTATTTGCGCGCCCGAAGGCTGCACAAACAGGAAGCACCTTTCGTGTACCTACTCCCACAGACCAGACCAGTTTCACTCCGCTTCATCCAACGATAGCCCAGCCAAACCTGATCCTCCAACAGGATACTAAAAGACAGATAACGGGACCATTTGGGGGTCTGATTCAAGTCCCGTGGGCTGCAATGCAGCCAGGGCTCTCGCCGCCATGCATATACCCGACTTGCAATTTGGCGCGGGACAATCTCGATAGCTCGGATATGGCCTACCTAAAGCCCGAGACTCAGCCGTGTTATGACGTTATCACTATCGACGATGCCAACGAGATCAACGGTGGTGAAACCGGCGCTTCTAGCGACAGCGACGATATGATCATCGCGAAGGAAGTCAAACGGGGGGCGGAAAGCCTTATCATAATCAGTGATGATGATGACGACGATGAAGAGGACGATGGGGATGGACACAGAAGAGCAGGAGAGACTCCCTTTAAGAGACAAAAGACAATGGAATCCAAAGAGCCTGCCCATGTTCATGTAAACACCGACGTCACGCCGTTTGTGCCCGGAACGCTTGACCACAGCACACTGCGCATCATGGCGCCGCCGTCGTGGGGTGCTGCACCGGCACAGCGCGCGCTGGCAGCGGGCTTGCAGGAGCTGCAACGAGTGCACGCATCGACGCCGCTGCCGAACCTCGGATGGCACATTGACTTTGACAAGATTGACAATATGTTCCAATGGGTGGTCGAGCTGCACAGCTTTGACAACTCCATACCGCTCGCCGCCGACATGAACGCGCTCGGTGTGCGTTCGATCATCATGGAGATGCGGTTCGGCCCCGACTTTCCCATCACGCCGCCGTTTGTGCGCGTCCTGCGGCCCCGGTTCAAGCCGCTAATGTTTGGAGGCGGAGGCAACATCACCTTAGGCGGCTCGATGTGCATGGAGCTGTTGACGACGACGGGCTGGCTGCCGACGTGCGTGCTGTCGTATGTGCTGTTGCAGGTGCACCTCACGATCTCGACGGCGGACCCGCCTGCACGGCTAGCCACAGTCTCGGCGGGGGACTACGGCATACAGGAAGCGGTGGAAGCGTACAAGCGGTCGGCGGCCAGGCACAACTGGACAATCCCAGCCGACATGCAGAAGATTTTGAATGGAGTTTAGCTTGGTTTTGGTGTATGTTTCTCTTGTAGTATTGTGTGCGTTTTGAATACAAAATCCGGTACTTTGCAATCATGACTATTCCCTTGTGATTACATCTCAAACTGGCTACAGTCTATGTGAATGACTATCAAGAAGTGACGTACAAAATGATTTATCTACATCTATTTATCTATTTCCTCGAGCATGGGTCGCCAAGACCGGCACATCCCGGCCGGCAAACGAACCAACTGCCGTAGCTTGATACTGGTTATCTGTTAAAAGACTACTCGTCTTGGCTCAAGATGGGCGCTGTGGCCGGGTCGTACGCCAGCCCCCACGCGCGGGCCAGCGCGCCGCTCGCGTCGTGCACCAGCTTCCGCGACAGCGCGTGGATCCCCGCCAGCACCAGGATCGAGTGCGTGCCGCCGGCGTAGACTTGCTTTTCCACCGCCACGCCCGCTTTTACCAGCTGATCGCCGTAGGCACTCGCCTCGGGGCCCAGCAGGTCGCACCCCGACACGCCCAGGAACGTCGGCGGGCTCGTGGCCAGCTGCTCCGCCGAGGCAAAGCACGGCGACGCCTGCCACTCGGCCGTCGACTTTTTGACAACTGCCGGGTCCGTGCCAAAGTAGTGGTCGCGGTACCACTGCATGCGCATCGGCGTGAGGAAGGGCGAGTGCGGCATCAAGCTCCAGCCGGCGCGCACGGCGGGGTCGGTGTCGGTGTTGACGGTGTTGTCGATGACGGGGCAGATGAGAAGCTGGATGACGGGTGTGGGCAGCTTTTCGGATGCAGCCGCCTCGGCAATCTTCATGCTCACACTCGCCGTCAAGCCGCCGCCCCTATTTTGTTAGACTTGTTTGAGTATATGTAATTTTTCAAAAACCTACGCAGAAAGGCCGCCGACGGCTACTTTTGATGTATCGAGGTTGAGCTCGGCGACAGTGGCGGGCGAGACGGCCCACTTGTAGCCGGCAAACGAGTCGTTGAACGCCGCCGGGTAGACGTGCTCGGGGGCGTGCCGGTAGTTGATTGTGATCACAACGCAGCGGAGGTCTTTTATTAGTGTTGTTCTTTTAAAACGGGACAAAGAAACATACATTTACACAGATGAGTGAGAAACCCGTTCTCGCTGTTGAGGCCGCCATTCACCCAGCCGCCGCCGTGGTACCACGCCAGCAGCGGCCAGCCTGAGGGTGGTGCCGCGCCCTCGGGCGTAAAGATGCGCACCGTGATCGTGCTGCCGTCGGCCGGGTCCGTATAGATCACACGGTCCTCGACGCGGCCGACGGCGACAATCTTTTGGCTCGCGTGGGCCATGGGCGACACGGCATTGCGCGTGTTGACGGGGTGGAACGGCAGCGACTCGGTGCGGGGGCAGTACTGCAAAATGTCATCGTGGAGGCGGACGTACTCGGGGTCGAGGCTGTCGCGGATGGACGGGTGGAGTGGCTGGATAATTTCGGGCATCTTGTCGTTTCTTACTGATTAATTGCGGTATGACGCCAAGTTCTTGGAAGACAGAGGATGTTCAGATGTTTACATAGATGTCGTGATGTGGGGTCACGACGGCCGGCAAGATAGGCAATAAGGGCGCTAAGTGGTGGGAAAATGCAGCCAACAAGTCGACTTCTCCTCACTTTGACAGCTAGCAGTGTTTATTCTCCGATGTCTTCTTCTTTTGAAGATGTAAAAATAAAATAAGAAGAAGAAAGAAGGCTGATTCCGAGCAGACAATCCGCGTCAAAAGAGGCCGAGTTGATGATAATCCCTAGAATGTGCTGCTGCATCACAATGTTAACGGTGTAACGTCTGATTCGTCTGTTAGAGCCGCGTCTCTCAGTATTGATATGACTGGCTGGCTATTATTTAATTGCAACTGGGAACGCGCATTCAATTGTTAGAAAGATTGGCCATCTTTATTATCACCTTCGACGAGGCCAAGAAAACAAGCATCACCTGCAAGGCCGGCCGGCATCTCACCTTCCAATACCAAGACTTGGATTTCATATTGATATAGAACACTGGTATCAAGGCTACTTATCTTAATCACAGAGAACTTTAAGATAATATATAATGCGGAACAATAGGGGAATCATAGAACAACAGCTTGAAAATTCGAGGTAAGGCAAAGGTAGGAACCACAGAAAACCGGGACTAGCTATGGCGTCACAGGTCTCATATTGATCTCTGAATATTATATGGTTTTACAGTATCTGCTTCACTTGAATCTTTAGTCTTCAAATTTTATATAGATTTTAAAACATATCTTCCAAAATCTCAAGACCACCATGATAGATACACAGTGGATGCCCAAACGGGAAATGCCGCCTGCTCCCGCTGCCACATGGCGTATTTGCCTATCGGAGACGCCCCATATTTCTGGATTACAGTGCGTTCACTTAGACAGAGAAAAGCGGGTCCATTGACCAGCCGGCCGGGACCTCCTCCGGACTCCAGCAGGCACATCACTCCATAAGAGGATTCTCCAGATCCTCCGCATTTTTGTGTTCACTTATTCTGTATTCTATTGTGTTTATATCACAAAGGTGATAGGCAGAATCGCCGGCTTGGTATTTGTTTCTGTGTGGCCTCTACAACCGCTTCTTTGTCGTCTATCAGTTGGCAATAGGAGGTGCCAAGACGAAGAGATTTTAGCCAAGAGCAGCTTCATCTTGAGTCATGTAGAGTACTTGTGAAGATAGTGATTGTGGTGACTGGTCAGTTGAGAGGAAGTGATTAACGGTGGAAGCGACAGTAAAAGAAATGGGAAAAGATAGGAAGAATGGTGCACTAAATCATACGGCGAGAGAAGGATCAGGAAGGCATATCTTGCATCCATGTTGTACTATCTACACCAATACAGTCTACATCGAATCACATCGGTACAGTCTAGTGAGATACCAGGTCTTGGAAGTCTTGGACGCCAATCCCTCCCTTGATAAGTGTTTCCTCGGAGTCAGAGAGGAAGACTCATGGGTATATATGTCGTTGTCGTCACAACATAAAATAAAGAGTCGTAGTCAGTAAACAGATATTCATTGACACCAACATCAACATGTCCGACCCAGAGAAAGGCTGCACGCCGGCGGTCGCCTCCGCCTCCGACACCAGCTCGCGCAACGGCGAGGTCCACGACGACTTCCACATCCCCGCCGTCGGCCAGTCCTTTTGGCAGCGCCTGTCCAGCGCCGGCTTCGAGATGCGCGGCGTCGAGCCCGTGCCGGTCGAAAAGCGCACCGACACGCAGTACTTGAACGTCTTTACCGTCTTTGGCACGTCCATGACCAGTCTCCTTCCGTACGTATATTTTCCCTTCTATGTGATAAAAACTAATAAAAGTGTCGGCATCGGCGCTGCTACGACCATTGGTTACGGCCTGTCGCTGCGCGACGCCGCCCTCATGATTGTCTTTCTGCAGTTTCTGTTTGGCCTGCCCGCCGCCTACATTATTACTCTGGGACCCCTGACCGGCATGCGCCAGATGATCCAGTCGCGCTACTGCTTCGGCAAGTACATCAACATCCTCACCACCGTCATCACCACTCTTACTGTCGCCGGCTTCTGCGTCACCGGCGCCGTCAACGGCGCCGAGTGCCTCGCCTACGTGCGCCAAGGCACGTTGTCCGTCGACGCCGCCATCGCCATCATCGTCTGCACCGCCATGGCCATTGGCTGCGTCGGCTACCGCGTGCTGCACCTCTTTACGCGCTGGGCCTGGATCCCCACGCTGTTTGCCTTGGTCGTGCTCGCCGGCTGCGCGGGCGACCAACTAAACCAGCAGACGCCGCAGTCGGCAGCCGTCACGTCGGGCCGCGGCTTTCTCGGAATTGTCGCGCTGCTCGCCGGCAACATGATCAGCTGGGGCAACGTCGCGAGCGATGTCGCGTGCTACATGCCGCCGACGGCGCCGCGCGTGCGCGTCGGCGTGTACTGCCTGCTGGGCATTGCCGGTCCGTTCTCGGTGCTCATGGTGCTGGGCGCCGCGATTGGCGGTGCGATGCCGCAGATCCCGGCGTGGGCGGCGGCCTACGACACGCACGGCACGGGCGGCGTACTGGGTGTAATTTTGGTGGCGCGGCTGGGTGATTTCGGGCGGTTCATTCTGGTGATTCTGGGAATGTCGGTGCTCGCGACGTGTGCGCGCGACATTTATTCGGTGTCCTTCAACATCATGTGCATTGTGCCGTGGCTGCGGCGCGTGCCGCGCGTCGTGCTGGCGGTGGTGGCGTCGGGTGCGATTATCGGCGTGGCGCACCGCGCGGCACAGGACATGGTGGGCGCCATCATTACGTTTCTGAGCATTATTGGCTACTATGCCGGCTCGTCGGTGACGTGCTTTTTGATCGAGTTTCTGTACTTTCGCGGGGCCGATCCGGCGTCGTTTGACCCGGCGATCTGGGACGACGGGCGCAAGCTGCCGTCGGGCGTCAGTGCGCTCATCGCCGTGCTCGTGCCGTGGGCGCTGATTGCGCCGTCCATGGACCAGGCGTGGTATGTCGGGCCCATTGCCGCCAAGGTCGGCGATCTGGGCTTTGAGTTTGCCGTCATCCTCTCCGCTCTCATCTATCCTCCCGTGCGCGCCTTTGAGATCAAGTACCGGGGTCGTCTGTAATTCTTTTATTTTTATGTCACTTTAATAAGACTGTCTCAGATCGGAAATGCCGTGCCTGGTATGGCAAAGACATGCATGCATTGATCGTGATTGACCATTCTGATTCGACGTCACTTACACGCTCAGCCGTTCATTCAGCCCTATGACGTACTTACCGCTTTTTGTGATCTATTCATTTTGGTCAAACCAACATCATGACGTTCACATCATATCAAACTGTCAATAAACATAAATCGTAGTTGTGCTTGGTAAGCTCTGTTTGGTATTCCGTCTCATAGACGCCCATAAATAAAATAAAATAAAATAACTGTCAAATGAACAGATAAGCCCTCAACGCCGTTGTATGTTTATAACCAGTCTCCCAATGTATATACAATATAATCAGGTCTCTGTATGTGTTGTATGCAGGTGAGCAGATAAAGCAAGAAAGCCGACGCAGATCCCAAAACCCCAGATAGCCATCACAAGTAGACGCAATTCTTCTTTTCTTGGAAAAAGAAAAAGAACACATCTGCCTCAGAGGACTCGACCTTTCACGGGTAACGTAACGGTCAATGGTTTTGTCTTGGTTTGAAGAAAAGGAAAAGAGTATAGATAGTAGCAAAAGCAAAAAATACAAAAAGCAAAGAAAGACTGAAATCTTTCCAACGTCATGCAGTGCGAGCCCTCGATGATGTCGATGATGTGAAATGTAGCTCGCACTTGTAACCAACCCACGCAAAACTCAAAAAGTAAAATCAATGTCAAAAGAAATGTCAAAAGCAACGTCAAAAACAATCAATCCTTCAGTCGTACTGGAAGAGGACCGAAATGGATTCGCCGTGGTGCACGCGCCGGATGGCCTCGGCGAACACGGGCGAAATGTCCAGCACGTCGAGCTTGGGGCACAGCGACCGGTGTTCTGACTGCGGCACCGAGTTGGTCACCACCATCTTGTCGAGCGCCGACGCGTTGATGCGCGGGATCGCATCGCCGCTCAGCACGCCGTGCGTCAGCAGCGCGTAGCAGTACGTCGCGCCCTCCTTCTTGAGCAGCTTGGCAGCCCGCGTGATCGTGTTGGCCGTGTCGGCAAGGTCGTCGACGAGGATGCACACGCGGCCCGTCACGTTGCCCACAAGCATCATGGTGGCGTTTTGCCGGTCGGTGATCTTGGTAGGGCGGCGTTCCTGTTTTGTTAATTTGTTTTCTCGTTTCACTCGTTCAAATTATAAAGTACCTTGTGAATAAGGGCAAAGTCCATGCCAAGGCTGTCGGCAATGGCAGTGGCACGCTTGGCGCCGCCGGCGTCGGGGCTGACAATGACGGCCTCCTTGTAGTCGGGGATGTGCTGCTGGATATACCGCTGCAGCAGCGGCTTGCCGTACAGGTTGTCGACGGGCACGTCAAAGAAGCCCTGGTATTGTGGGTCGTGCAGGTCCATGGTGATGACATGATCGGCGCCGGCGCACGTCAGCAGATCAGCCACGAGGATGCCCGCCTGGGCAACCCACTGCTTGTAGCCAGGCTTGGCCTGGAAACCGTTGATGAGCGTGTGGTTGGCGTAGTCGTGCGTCGTGAAGGGAGGGGCCTGCGACGAGGTAGACTCGCTGTGGCCGTGGCTCTTGTGGCCGTTGGTGGCCGAAGGGCCGACGGCCGCTTCAGCACCATTAGCGCGCGCGCCATTGGAAATGGTGGTTTTGCTGAGAGCCTTGGACAGGTCGGACGTGTTGTTGATACCGGCCGACTTGGTCACGCCAGGGCCAGGCGTGGCGGGCACACTCTCGAAAGTGTACTCCTCCTTCTTGATGCCGGATACTGAAAAGGTAGGGCCCTTGGACAGGGGAGCGCCGACCTTGTTGTAGGGGAGGTCGGGCTGGCGCGAGTAGGGGAAGAGGGGCATGACAGCGGTGACTCTTCTGGCAGAGCCGGTCTTGCAGGCGGAGATCATGATGCAAAGGTCGACAAAGTTATCGTTGACAGAGCCGGCGCCGGTCTGGATGATGTAGACATCCTTGCCACGGACCGAGTCCTTAATTTCGCAGCGGCTCTCGCCGACCTCGAACTTGCCAAGGATGCGGTTGCAGGGCGGGATGCCCAAAATGTTGCAGACGTTCTCGACCAGCTGGGGGTGCGAGTTGCCGCCGAGGATGACAATGTTCTTGACCATTTTGGCGGTGGGGGATGGATGTAGATGGAGGCAGAAGATGGAGGTAGATGGCGAAGAATTCGGTGGATATGACGTCGAGATGAGTCAAGTCGAAGTTGGAGGCTGGCCTGGGCGGCAGTCGAACAGAGTCGCCCGGTAAAGGTTATGGCGTTGCGCGCAAAAAAGCACGATGTCCTAGGAAGGAAGAGCGCTGCAGAAATTTAGTCTGCAGTTGGAGGTGATTTTTTTGATTTTTTTGGCGAGTTTTGGTTGGTACACTCCGATATCGTTTTTCGTTTTTCGTTTTGGGCGGGCAGAAAAAAATCGAAGCTGGGGGTGGAAAGGCGGTCAATGCCGAGGATATGCGAGCTTTGTCCAACTCTGGGGAGAGTGCGAGACAAGTCGAAACCTGCAAAGGTGAGTATGTGATGGAATTGATGATGATGGATTTGGTGATAAAGGAAGAAGAGAAGAAGAAAAGAGAACAGAAAAAAGAAAAAAGAAAAAGGCAAAAAGACAAGGCAAGCAAAAAGCTCAAAAGGACGGTGTCCAGGCTGGGGCAGTCTGCTGTAAGGAAGGCCTGAGTAAGGAAGAAGCCGGATGACGAATGAGGAGCGGACTATTTGGTTTCGCTACCACTGCTGGGGGAGGGAGTGGGAGGCGAGCGAGGAGAAACGGAAGAAATTTGCATTTGCAGGCGGTCCAGAAGTGAAAGGAATAAAGGAAAAAGAATAATATTTTAATAAATATTAAATGTGAAAATGGCAGATTTAAATGGGAAAAGACAGTGGACCCACTTTGGTCTGTAATAGCTTGAGACTTGAAGCTAAAACACATCAAGGCAGAAGATGTTAGTCGGAAAAAGGATTGCGGAAGATGGGACGTAGAGATTCAGAGATCCGTAGCAGTGAGGTGAGTAGACTCGAGGCTTGTGAGAACGTTGATGAAGAGAGACCAGCAGCAGAACAGATAATCATATAAAGTGAGCTTAGTCAGCCGCAACGGCGAAGACAGCTTGACATATGTCTGCCGGTGAGGTGCTGAGGTGGCACGCGAGTAGATGGCAGCGAAGCAGAAGGAAGCGTGGAAGTGGAAAAAGAATGAAACGGCCAGTGTAGATGATATGGAGCGAAAGATGGAGGAAAAGATGAGGTTGGCGTAGAGACTCGTTTGGCGGAGAAAAGCTTACCTAATGATTTGCGTGTAATGGAAGAAGCTCAGAATAAGAGAATAAAACGGCAGGTACTGCTGCTTGATGGGGGAAGGCAGAGCAGACCAAAGGTTGGAAGACAGAGTGAGGAAGAAAGAGAGGAATTGGCGCGTGCGGAAGGTGGACCGGTGTGACTGAGGGTCAGCGTGGATGAGATGTGATCAACGCATGCTGATGGGATTTAACAAAAAGATAGTGAGTTGATGAGAGACTAAGTAGAAGAGAGAGAAGAAGAAGCCAAAATTGAAGAGAAGAAGAGAAGAAGAAGGGAAAGAAGTGAAAAAGCGAAGACAGTAGAAAGTGAGGGCATTGTGTATAAGGCAGCCAGGCCCGCTTCTGTCAGAAAACTGCAGGAGCGATGCAGCTCTTACCTTGCATGCTGTATCAACACGCAAAAAGCATCACACATACGCATCGGCAGGGGAAGGTGCGAACGGCGGCAAGGCAGACAAGGCTCGATCATGCCAATTACATTGCTCGCCGAGAAGGCGTGGCATCTGCTCTTGCCTGTCTCAGATATCAGCATCGTTCCTGCTTCACTTTTGTGATTTTGTTGAACGATTCTGAGAATTAAATTTGGCATTTTATCAATTTTCTTTAACCTATCAAAAAACGCACCAAAATAAAAATAAAAAATACAGCAAAATGAAAGACAACCCATCTACTCGATCAAAATATATATGAAGCTGAAAGAAACTGAATAGCGAATACAACCATCTCAACAATATGCAACGAGAGATTCAATTCTATTACAAGAGCCGCCATTGGCGGGGGGTTGTATATGAGAGACCAGCAATTGTTTGCAGAGAGCTATGGCGGGGCAAGTGGGCCACTGACACGGCCTGACTGGTCACTGGCTGCCATGTGAAAATTAGAACTTGAGGCTGCTTTCAGGTGAGACAGATGAGGTACTGGAGTCAGAAGTCACTAACAGGCCACTGATTCAAAAGCTGACATAATCTTAAATTTTGAGTCGGTGCCCACCAAAAAAATCGAGACATCGCCAACGCGACACGATATCCATCGATTTCAATACAGTCCCAATCAACTTTATTTCACCAGAAAAAACGCCCAATAAAAATGAAGATCCTCGAAGCCCAAAACGCCCTCCTCAGCAACTTTGAGGTGTACGAGTTCCTCGCCGAGCGCCAGGACCGCATCGACAAGCAGCAGAAGCAGAAGAAAGGCCGCCGCGGCCCGGCCAGCCTCGGCAACCTCGAGACCCTGACCCGCGAGGTGCTGCAGTACTTTCGCTCGCCGCCCGGCCCGCTCAGCGAGCAGCCCATCAAGTACAGCGCCGAGTCCATCACGCAGCTGGTCGAGCGTCTCGGCAGCTACGGCCTGGCCAAGGGCGAGCTGATCATGGTGCTCAACATGCGCCCGGCGACGCCGGCGCAGCTGCACGCGTGCATTGAGGAGGTTGAGAACCGGATGACCGAGGAGCAGCAGGCGGAGATTCTGGATATCGTTGCTGAGGTCCTCGGCCAGCAGGCGTGAATTTCAGGAGCGTCGTGACGCGAGCATCACTAAACATGAAGACGTCTGAGGCGTCGCTCAGACTACATTCAAGAGACGTCTGTGTGAACGCAGACTACATAAAGACGTCGGCACCTTCGACGCCGCTACATAACACAACACCCACCTTCCGACTGCCCGTCATCCTCCGTCGTGCGCAGCGCCCGCTTCGCAATGTCCTCCATGACCTGCGGCATCAGCTCGCCCGTGACGGCCGAGCACTCGAGGTACATGTCCGCGCGCAGCTGCGACGACAGGTTGTACGCCTCATGCGGGAAGATGCTCTCAATGTTGCCCTCTTGGCGCAGGTCGCGCTTGAGCCCGAGCACGCAGATGGGCAGCTCGTCGTAGTGCTGGAAGACGGTGCGGACCTGCTTGATCCAGACGTCCTGCAGGTTGACGAGCGACGAGCGCTGGTTGATGTCGTAGCACAGGATGACCATGTCGGGCTGGCAGCGGCGCCAGTCGTCGGGGTTGGCGGTGTCGGAGAGCTCGAGCTGGAGGTGGGCGATGCGCGTGCGCATGTCGATGACAAAGGGCTGGTCGACGTCGCGCAGCAGCATGGAGGCGTCCTGCTGGGGGTTGGCTCTGTGGAGGAGCGTAAGGCGGCTGCCCATTAGCATTTCAGTAGCATAGCAGCATATGAATAGACACCAATAGACATCAATCACTCACGTCATAAAGGTCGACTTGCCGACGCCCGAGTCGCCGAGCAGCAGGATCGAGACCGTCTGGGCCTCCATTGTAAATGCGTGAACGAGTGTCGAGAATAGATAATGATTGAGCTACTACCGAGCAGCCATCATTTGCGCGTGCGAAGTCAGGTTTGGAGCTCAATGTGAGGTATATGGAAGGTCAAGATGCGTTGAGTGATTGAAGATAGCGCAGTACGAGGAATAATAGCGTGGTGTCAGGCTGATGTTAGTGGGGGTCTCGACTTTACCCCAGGCTGTGGGAGGCTACGGCGCTAATCCCGCCTAACAGGGCCTAACAGTGCCTAACAGGCCTTGCCACAGCGCTCTGCTCTCATTCGTCAGAAAAACATTTTCATATGAAAAAACTCGACATCGCGACGACGACGAGACAGAGTTGTGTGTTTATATTTTGTGATATTGTTCATATATACTTATATATTTGTATAGCTGCATTCTGAACCGCTATACAAACTACACATGAACGCATTCCGTTCTTTATCCCACCATCGCCGCTCCATCCTCGCATTCTCGTCTTCAGCCTCATTGTCATCGTCATCGTCATCGACGTCAGCAGCATCGCCAGTAACCAGGTGGCAACCTTGTCTGTACATCACCGCATCATACACTCCGTGCCGGCTCAAATCCAGTTCAACTCAGCCTGCAAAAGATCCTTCTCAAAAAACCACCCCCAAAGCCAAGGAGCGCAAACGCCGCCCCAGCAGCCGCGTCCGCATCCTCAACCACCTCTTGCAAAAACCAGCTCGTCCTCCGCGGCCCCATCTCCTTGCGCCCCCGCTGCCCACGCCGCACGCCGTCTCCTACCTGCCGGGATTTTGCATGTCCCCGCCGCATCTGCTGCCACCCGCTGCCACCCCCATGTTCGCGCGCACCGCAAACGGCGAAATGACAGACTTTTCCCGCTGGACCAAGGAGGCCCTCGTCGACCGCATCCGCCTGCTCGAGCGCACCGTCAAGCAGCAGGAGCGCGCGAGCCCGACGCCCGGCCTCTCGGACCCGACGCCCAAGAAGAAGCACAAGGGCATGGACCACAGCCGCTATGCCACCCGCTTTGTCGCCCTCAAGATCGCCTACCTGGGCAAGCGCTACGGCGGCTTCGAGTACCAGCCGTCGGGCGCGCTGCCGACGATTGAGGAGGAGCTGTGGAAGGCGCTGGTCAAGGCGTGCCTGGTGAGTCCGCGCGCGGGCCTCGAGGCGCACGAGGTGGACTTTGAGACGTGCGACTATGCCAAGTGCGGGCGCACGGACCGGGGTGTGAGTGCGTTTGGGCAGGTCGTGTCTCTGCGGTTGCGGTCGAACAAGCTGGCGCCGGTGGAGCCCGAGCCGGAGGCGACCGAGGCGACCGAGGCGACAGCCGAGGGAGCAGAGAACGAGCCAACAGAGACATCTACATCTACATCAACAGAGGACCTCCCGTGGGAGCAGGAGATTCAGTACTGCAAAGTCATCAACCGCCTGCTGCCGGCCGACATACGCGTGCTTGCGTGGTGCCCCGCGCCGCCGCCGACGTTCAACGCGCGCTTCTCGTGCCGCGAGCGCAAGTACCGCTACTTTTTCACGCAGCCCGCCTACTACGGCGCGCCGCTGCCGCACTCGTCGACGCCCGACGGCCGGCCCAGCGGCCGCCCCGCCGACGGCTGGCTCGACATCGAGGCCATGCGCACCGCCGCGCGCCACTTTGTCGGCGTCCACGACTTTCGCAACTTTTGCAAGGTCGACCCCACCAAGCAGATCACCAACTTTGTGCGCCGCATCTTTGACGCCGACATTGTCGAGGAGACGGGCATGGATTCCAGTTTGGGGCACTACTCGGAGAACGGCAGCCCGGGACCCAAGGTGTACTCCTTTGACGTGCGCGGCTCGGCGTTCTTGTGGCACCAGATCCGCCACATGATCGCCATCATTTTCTTGGTCGGTCAAGGGCTCGAGTCGCCCGACGTCGTGCGCGCCATGCTCGACACCGACGCCAACCCGTCGCGGCCGTCGTACGCCATGGCCGACGAGTTTCCTCTTGTCCTGTGGGACTGCATCTTTCCCGACGAGACCGGCATGACGGCGCGCGACGAGGGCCAGTCCAACGACACGGAAATGGCTGACGACGTTGCGGCCGACGCGCCGTGGCACACGTGGAAGGACTCCTTGCAGTGGATCGCGCCGCCCGCCGAGACGCCCGACAGCCGCATCTTTGTCGACGGCCTGTGGCGCGAGTGGCGCGCGGCCAAGATTGACGAGATTTTGACCAATCGGCTGCTGGACCAGGTGACGCGCGGGCACGGCCACGCATCGGTGACACCGCTGATCGAAAAGAGCCACGTGTTCGAGGGCGGCGATGGCCCGCGGCGCGGCGGCGTGTACAAACCGCTGCTGAAGCGGCAGCGCACAATGGACCCGCAGACGGTCAACGACCGGTTTGCGCAGCAAAAGGGGTTTGCGAGCTCGGCAGACATGCGGGCGGCGGGCAACTGGCGGGCCTTGATCAAGGCGCGCAAGGTCGAGGCGGAGGCGGCTGCAAAGGCGGACGCCGAGGCAGAAGCCAAGGTGCAAGCTGCGGCAGAAGCAGAGGCAGAAAAAGAGCCAGTGGCCATGGCAATGTAGATCAAGCAACATAGAGCATAAAGCATAGACATAACAAATCAGAACTCGTCTGTGGTATCATTAGTATTAATATGAGTGCTTATTTACAGAACACCTTCCCGTCATCAGTAACATCAACTCCGATAGTCGGGCTCGTAGAGACACCCCCGTGCTTCGCGCCAGACGGTCCGCACAATGTCGAGGCCGGGCAGCAGCCGCGGGAACACGACGACAACATGCGCCTCGTCCTCGTCGCTGCTGCCGCCGCTGCTGCTGCCGGGCGCGTCGCTCTCGTAGTCGTCGTCCTCGTCGCCGCCGTCGTCGTAGTACTCGCCGTCGCCGTGGTACTCGCCGCCCCTCAACTTTTCTTGTGTGTAGTTGTAGTCTTCGCTGTCCTCTTCGTCGTTTTCGTTCTCGTCGTCCGTGTCCTCCTCTTCGGACATGCGCGTCTTGCGGCCGCCGCGCCGCTCGCCGCCGCCCGGACCGTTGTGCGCAACGCCTGCGCGACGTCCTGCCACGACGACGGCCACGAGGTAGTAGCGCACCTCGAAGCCCCGGAACGCCTCGTTGACGAGCAGGTCCTGCAGTTTTTCAGTGGGGATAAACCGCGTCGCCGCCGGTGTCGGTTCGCCGTAGTAGCCGTCGTAGTTGCTGAGACTAAACAGGGCAGAACTGCTGCTTGTTGCTGACGGATCCTCGCGCGAGATGCTAAAGAAACGCGCCAGCAGGGCAATCGGCATGGCCAGCGCCCACCACACGACCGACAGCCCCGACACGAGGTCGCCCAGGTACGTGGCGCCCGTCGACCGCGTCTGGATGCCGAGCCCGCGCAGTACGAGTAGTGACTCGCTCGTGTGCACGCGCGCGACGCTGGCATACAGCGCAGCCGCGCACAGCGGCAGCACAATCCACGGCGGCGCCGCGGCTGCCCTCAGGGCGACCGAGGCAGCAGCGGGCACGGCCTGCTGCGACGAGGCGACAAAGAAGTCGAGCGCGTCGAGCGCAAGCGCCTGCCACAGGTCCTCGCGGCGGCCGCTGTCGCTGTAGGCGCGGCCGTACTCTTTGCTGTACTCTCTGTACTTGTGCGACCACTGCCACGACTGATTAGAAGGAGTATGCGGCTGTCCTTGGTGCCACTGCTGGAGGGCCCCCCAGTTGGTCTCGAACCAGACCCAGAGAACGATGCCGGCGGCGGCGGCGATTAGGAGGCGCACGGCGACGACAGCAGCAACAAAAGCGCGGCCCGTCCAGCCGGAGCGGCGCGGCTGGGTGGTGACGATGAACTCGACGGTGGTCGGCGACGGCCGGCGCACCTCGAGATGCGGCGGGCCGAACATGTGAAGGAAGAAATGTGAGATGATGGAGAAGTGAGAGAAATTGAGAAATGGAGAAGTGAGAGTCGTGTCACCGCGTCATTTTTGTTGCATGTGATGTATCGGTATAGAAAAGACGCCCGAGGCCGTCAGAGGTGTGGCCAAGCTGGTCGAGCTTCTGCTTCTGGAGCTCTGCGCGTGCGTGCCAAGCCCGTGGTGATGCTAGGTGGTAGTAGTGACTGTAGGTCCCAGCCAGGGGAGCTATCAATTGGCAATTGGCGATGGGCTGTGTGCTGTGTGAAAACAGAATGCGAAAGAGAAAGACAAAGAAATGAGAGTTGACAGCCAATGCAACGTCTATCGCGGCATCACTCAATGGCATACACCTATGACCTCCTGCCTCCTGAAGACCTTATCCAAGGCACGCGCGTCGAGAGCTCCAGATGATTCTGCCAAGGCTCACCGCTTATTTTGGAGAAAGCTGTGCGGGCTACCCTATATAAGCTCAACTAGTAGCCAAAACTTCCACTGGCTGTAATGGTCGAAGTGGAAGGCGGCTCTTGCTACTCTCATTTCCTGCTGTCCCATGTCCGAAGGTGATTTATTACCTCCGACCCAGTGCGTCGCCCAGTGCGAACGTCGCGGTGGCCGCCCACTCGTATGGGAAACCTACGATGCTGGTACCCCCTTGCGGCCCTAAGCAATCGGAGATGATACTTCAGGGAGGCTTCACTCTGCAGAGGCATCTTCACCGTCGCGTGGCGGACTGGATTACGATCGTACTGGGTTGGGGCAGCATTTGAGATGAAGAAGCCAACTTCTATTTTTGCCTTTTTGCCACACTGTGGACCCACATCACCATGTTTGCAAGCGCCGCCGTTCAATTCCGGGTTATCCTCTTATTTTATTTTTCTCTTTTTACTTTTTATCTAGTATAGGAAATACATTTTACCTCGCCGTGCTGAGCTTCATCTGTGTGCTTATCCTCTTCACCTGGCTGAGGATAAGCAGCTCCAGCTTCGCTTTGAGCTTCGTCTACAGCTTTCTCCTCAGCTTCTTATTCAACGTCTGCATCTAGTGGACGCTCGTTGTGAGTCGAGGCGACTCGGAATCACCGTTGGCTGCAATCCCGACGGATCTTTGCTCGCCCACGCTCCTCCAAATCCATCATTCTACATCATATTGCCATTCGCTGTGCTAAAACAACATCCGAAGATACTAAACTCAAGCGGCTTGGGGATGTATTTGGCCTGTCGGCCGCTGCCTCGCTAGCATCCATTCCCAATGGCATTATGATGGATGTTGATCTTTTCGTTGAAGCTTATGTCATAATAAATTGTGTCGACATCAAGGTTCTTAGGTTGGACGCGCACGCGCCTTCCTAATCGCGATAGATGCAGTCACAACATAACATGGGATGAACAAATCGGGAAGGAAGAGTCACGAGGCGTGCAACCATTCATAACATTCATAACATTCACCCAATCTCCAAGCCAGTCTCTCCTTCAACCTCCTCCAACATACTCTCTTCAACCGCCCGAGTCAACATCGACAAATGGTATCTGCCATCAAGTAAGGTTGCCTAATCATCTACAAAGTTTCATCTGTCGAGCCAACTCTGGGCTCAGCACCCGGTTGCCTGTTCTCAACACCTCGCTTCTCTTCATCATACCACCCGGATCGAGAAGTGTGAAGGCTCCTAGATCTACGTCATGTTTGTATAAATGCTCCTACTTTTGTATTTGTTTTGTCTCACCTTTACTAATCTGATAGGGACACCTTGTTCAGCCAGACATCTTTATCTTTATGGTCCTCATGGACGGCACCCTGACAGGGCTGGCCCAAGAAAAAGCTACTGATCTCTGCCAAAACATTGCACATCACAGTCCAAGATAATCACCATTGCTGGCTCGGGGACATGGGACTAAAGCAACTTCAAATATCGGCAGTCCTTTTACAAGGCACCCGAAATTAAGACCGGGGTTGAGCAAACTTCAAAGGCCAGCAAATGGTGCCGCAAAGTCCAGGACACAGTTGTCCAAATAGCAGCCCACTGGCCAAGTGTTTCTTCAACCGCGGAAATGGGCCAACGTGACCCAGACAGCCGAGCATCCGCAGCGCAGATCCTGATTTAACGCTACGAAGGGCGCGGGCTCACCACGGACCAGAACCTTGTCCCTCCCATCCCGGCCAAGGAAGAAGCTGCGCTGGCTTCCGCCTCAGCACCACGGCTAGCAACACGGGGCCTATATGCAGATGGAACTGCGGAAAAGATGGCCGCCGATCGACGGTCGACAAGCCCTTCATAGAGCACATCCATCTTTAGACGATACGCGACGCTGATCGGTATCTCAGATATTCGGAACACCAGACGGGTATATCTCTTCCTGTAGAAGAATAGCGGGTATCTGCACTTTGTATGATATAAAAATAGAGTAGTATAAGCTGTTCGTCGAGAACAAACTTGATAAAAGTTGATATACCGATCGGAATGAATCAGACCGGTGATTAAACATATCAGTATCAGCGTACGAGGCCCATGTGAAGTCGCTAGATGTGGCATCTGATCTGTGACGACAGGCAAGTATGAACTAGCTGGCTGCCCTATACTAATGTAAAGGAAACGAAACTACAAAGTCAGTACCGATCAAAAGGAAACGCTCATCTCGTCAGGTTGATATAGCTCAGGTTGCGCTTGGTCAGGGTGTTCTACAGCCAGTTTGCCCACATGTCCTGATGGCCCTGGACAATAATCGTTGGCTGGTTGCTGGTTCTCACGGAGCGAGAGCATATCATCTGCACCGTGCCGGGTCTTCATGACCGCTGCAGCATCTGCAGTCGGCTTCCAGGATGTAGAAGCCGGTGTCGCTTCACTTCCATCTGGGATGACGTACGGGGCATCATCCGCAATGGGCAAAATGTGATGCCGCTCTGTGGTGAGCCCAACGCCTCCGTAGCATTTGACCAGCATCTGTGCTGCCGAGGCTCGCTGACTCGGGTCGCGCCGAGCCATGGCCTTTAAGACAGACACAGGCGTGTTTTGCGTTGCGATTCTGGCGACTGCGTCGTGTATTTCCTCGCGTCCGATTCCTGGGGTTTTGCTGATCCCGCGGAAGCCACCGACGTCCATTGTCCAGACCATGGTAACATACAGCGACCAAACATCTGCCATGGATTGCGTCTTGTTGGTGCCGATCTCCGGTGCCTGATAGAGAGGCGTGCCGACGTTTGAGACTGCAATGTCTGTGATATTGCAGAAGCCCAGGTCACCGAGCCGGAAGTAGAGCTCACCGCCATCGATGCGGCTGTACAAGATGTTATCGGGTTTGACGTCGCGGTGCACAAACTTGTTCGCGGCCAGGAAATCAATGGCCTGGAGCGTGTGGGAAAGCGCGGTATGTGCGATGGACTCACATGAACTACCAGGGCTGTTGCAGACCAGACTTGCCAGGCTGCCATCCATGAGCCCCATGAAGATGAGCGCCTCCTCCTTGTCCCAGTCCTGGAAACCGAGGAAACGGACGATATGTTCCTTTCAGTGTTAGAAGGGTACAATAGCGTTTCATTGACGAACAAAAAACAGGTACTAACATGCTGTAGGGTTCCGAGCGCGTGAATCTCTCGCTTCAGGTATTTCCATGCATCATTCTCTGCGGACGCGGCTGGTTTCTTGACCGTCTTCACCGCCATAATCTGGCCATTGTCGAAATTAACCGCCCTGTACACCTCGCCAAATGAACCACGGCCAAGCGCAGGCTCGATTTTCCAGAACCGAATATTTGACGGCCTTGTTGTAGTCGTCGACAGCGCAATATCGGGGGTCGGAGGGTAGCGTGGGTTCTGCTGCCGTAGGGCTTCAATGCGCCTTTTCAGCTCTGCCGCCGCATTCGGCGCCCATTCGATTCCAAACTGCACCAAATTCTTGTGAGCACCTCCTAGGCCGATGCATGTCGTGGCGTCACTGTTGAGAGCAATCCTCCGCGGTCTTCCAGGCTCAAAGGAGAGCACCTCATCTTTGCTCGTCTTGCCAACCAACGTGGTGGTCTGGCTCAGCGACTTGTCAATGACCATGACCAGCCGGGACTCTTGATGCACTACAAATGAGCAGTGGTGGCGCGAGATCATAGTATTGGCTATAGTTATGTCTCCTTGTCGCCCCAGAGTCACAATAGTGCCTTGGTCGGGGCACAGAGAATCAACATGGCCTACAGCAAGGATGTTCTGGCCTTCTGTATCTTGCGCCCAAAAGACCCTGTTACTTGGGTCTTCGGCAACATTCTGTGCGGTATCATTGAGTGGAATGAGGTAGAATAGCACGGAGGGAGTAGCCATGGCTAGTAGCAGGTTGTGGAAGTGGGTGACTGTAAACAAATGGGACGAAGAAGAACGGGAAAAACAAAGTAGCAAAAACAAAACGAAAGCAAAAGCTGAATGAAAGCAAAATAAAATCCCACGAAAAAAAAACATCAAGGAACGGCTTCGTTATTAAATACTGCTGTCAAGGCCATGGTAGAATGCTGCATGAATCCAACGACCACTCTAGATGCAGAGCGTTGCTGTCCAGTGGTTCGGGGGTGGCCTGACCAGGCCATGCAGATGCATCTGCGTATACTTATTGGGGGCCAGGCTCGATTGTTGTTAACAAAAATTGGATACATTGGGCAGCAATAATTGCAGTTGAGGGTGAGATATGGGGGAGATGCGTGTGATTGACTGAAAACGAGGCTGATTAGGACCAGGCAGACGTTACCACACGTGATACCGACTCACCCCCTGTCATGTTTTAGTTGCGGCATCGCGCGTGCTCAGCACTGGCATTTTGAACCCAGAGTTTTGAGCAAAACTATTCAAAAACATAACTTCAACTCCAAAATGTTCCGGCGAGAAGACCCCTTTGAGAGAGCGGCTCAAAACGCAGAACGCCTCGCACAAAATGGAACACACATAACATACGATGACGCACCACCTCCTTACCAAGAGCATGAGAACCGAGAAGCCTCGAACATACAGCCACGAGCCGATCAAAGCACCCGGGAAGAGCAAGAAGCAGAGCGAGTGCGCCTCATTAATCAATACCTTCAGATCACGAATCAATTGTATGCGGAAACGAATCCGCGCAATCAGTTTTGCACCCAGAGAAACGAAGAAGCAGAGCGCATGGCCGAAAAGAAAGGCAAGACGCCACGGGACTGGGTATCGGATGCAGGCGAGGTAGTTGAAGCGCGATGGCGCGCGCAAGGAATCTGGAGTCCGAGTTGGCACGCGTACAGCCTGCCTGGATATCGGTGGCCCCACGAGTATGTGCTCAAGCGTGAGCCCTTCTCCGACTCTGAAGACGAGCGCGAGTACCAGTTCTCGCAAAGAGAGTCGAGGAGAGTCTTCAACTCAATATATGAGCCGCAAAGATATCGGACTAAACAACAACGCCACGAGTCGGAACGACGGCGGTTGGCCCGGATGGCCAAACGCGCCCACACGCAATCGCTGTCGCGGCCGTTGCAGCAGTTCACGGCCCAGGTGGCCGACGAATGTTGCCGGCTGATCGAAGCTCACGAGCAGCGAAATGAGCTGAACCACCAGAACCTGCCGCGGCTACTTGATATCAATACCATGGCTTATGAGGTAGTCAAGGCCCGTTGGAAAAAGAATGACATTTGGCGCCCGTACTGGAGTGTTTTGCCGGGGCCCGAGTGGCAGCACGAACTTCCTCTTCGCATGCTAGTGATTGAAAAGATGGGAGCCGAAAATCTGGCGAAACTTCCGCCCGAATATTCCAATCCAGGCCCATCCCGTCCACGCGTGCTATCCCCAGAGCCTGAACCAGCGCTCGAACCCGAGCCCGAGCCTATAGTGTTCCCTACCAGCAACATATTTTCCAGAAGTTTGTTTTCCTGTCCAGTTCCCAAAAATGAAGCAGATACACTCGAGGAACGCGGAGAAGGGAGCCGCAGCCAAACACACAATAACGAAGGTGAAGGCGGCGAAAATAAAACCGAGTCAAACCAAGACAGACAAAAAGTCGTCGACTCAGTCAACAATAGTTCCGAACCGGTCTCGGATCTTGACGACCATCCACCAGATGCTGATGCCGAGACTAGAGGTGAAGATGAAGCTGCAGGGGTCGAGGTAGGCCTTTGCCATGAGTATATGGGAAATCAAGCTCTTCACGGCAATGCTGCCCCAGATGCTCCAGCTTCGGCACGAAGAGACGGCCGTTTGCAGGGCATCGAGTATTGCCTGTATGACCATACCCACCACCGTGTCAAGCGCCCAAGGCATCCTGCCCGTGCCAAGCCGCCCACAACGCAGGGCATTTCCAGGGTATCCAAAAAGAAGACGGACCGCAGGACAAAGAGGCGCTGAAAGGAGCGAGGTCTAATAATTCTGTATGAAACGTACGAATACTTCTGATTTCAATAGCAACAAAGTGTACGGTGCAAATAATTATATCAAAATGTAGCAATTTCCAAACTAGATAACCAAAACTATACAGTAATAAACATCAAGAAATCCAGAAAAGCAAAGCAACGAGGTCTTGTGAAAGACTGCAGATATATTTTAAGAAATTTGTCGCTCCGTCATTGTAATCCAGAACCGAGGTGAGAGGTGAAAAGTGAGAAGGAAACCCGTTTCGGAAGCCAAATTTAGACCGAGTTCAAGCAGTAAAACCAAACACAAAAACCAAAAACAAAACAAACGAAAATCAAAATAATTTAGATCGTAAACACCGAGGTGGACGGCTTAACAACGCCAGTCGCCATGCACAGAAGAGGGCGGATGGAAAGAGAGAAGAGAGAGAAAAATAAGAATGAGAAGCGTGGGTATAAGGAGAGTCAAGAAAATGTAATCAAAAAGAAATGAAGAAGAAAATAAAAAGAAACGACTAGATCATCTCGCTCTGGTGCAGGCCGGTGCGCATCTGCTGCTGGAACACCTGTTGCTGCTGCTGCGGCGGGCTGCTGCGTGCAGAGAAGCTCATTGACGCAGGCACACTCTCGTACGGCGCGTAGGTCATCTCGGGCGCCTTGCTCTGCGGGATCGCAATGCTCTCGTACGGTGCCATGACCATCTCAGGCGAGTGAATGCGGCTCACGACCGAGGCATTGTTAGGGCCCCGGCTCGCAGACCGAATGCGCTCTGTGGCACGCGAGATGCGACCGGCGATGCTGTTGTCTGTGCTGCTGCGGCCACGCTGGTGGCTGTTGCGCGAGGCCGACAGGTTCTCCATACTCACGGGCGGGCCCGAAGGGGGCGGCGGTGGAGGTGGCGGCACGCCTGCATATTGGCTGGTGGACGGGACGCTGACTGTGACAACGGGTGGCTCGTCATCGTCGTCCATGACGACCTCAATGGTTCCGCTGGTGTGCCCACCGTAGACAACGGGTGCGTTGTGCCCGCTCATGGAGCCAAAGGGAAGGGGTGCCGGAGGCGGCGGTGGAGGCACAGCCAGGTGAGCAAGCTCCTTGAGCATTGGCGGAGCAGGCGGCGGCGGCGGTGGCGGCGGGATCAGGTCATCGAGAGACGGCCGACGATAGGTCTTTGCAGTAAGGGTGCCGCCGAGCTGCACGCTGGACGACCCCTGCTCGAAGAACTTCATGTCTTCGCCAGAGATGCTGGCCTTGGAGCTGCTGCGGCCTGTCTTCCGCGGTGTTGCAATACCCTGAGACATGGGACCCGTGTTGAAAAACAGCTCCTGCGGAGGAGCAGACATGGAGCGAGGGATTGCACCGCGGCTGGGGGTGGGAGGCTGGTACACAGTCGAGGGAAGGAGAGTCAGAGTCTCTTCCTTGGCAGGCCGGGCTGCGGGAGCTGGAGCTGCGGCGGGGGCAGGTGCCGGCTGGAAACCGTAAGAGTTGTTCGGAGAGCTACCAGCCTCGGGAGACGACTTGCCCGAGCTTGAGCTAGTCTTCTTGTATTGATCAAGCTGCTGCTGCTGTTGGAAGAAGCTGCGGCCAGACGGAATAGGGGGCACATCGGGTGTCGAGGCACCTGCACCCGGTTCGAGAACCAGGCGCATAGCCTTGGGCGTCGCTGGAAGACCGATACTATTGTTACTGCGCGACGCAAACATGCTGCGTGTCCGCGTGTGGGACTGCGACTTGCTGGACATGGATTCCGGCTCGACGGTCTGGCTGCGCATGGGGAGGTCCATAGGAGGCATGCTGACTTCACTAATCTCGCGCATCGTCATCTCCAGGCTCGGCGATAGGTTGTTGGGGTGCATGATCGCCGGTGCCATAGGGTGGCGGACCAGTGACTTGCGGCGGTTCTCCAGTTCGCGTGCAGCAGCGGCCTTGCGCTCGGCCCGCTCATCGCCTGAAATCTGCCGCAGCTCGCCGCGGTGCGCGCGCTCTGACATGGCAGACTGTGTTCTCCGTCTGCCAAGCTCCTCGCCGGAAGACTGTTGCGAGTTCTGTGAGCTGAATTGGACCGATTGACGGTCAATACCAAGACCAACACCAGAGGCGACTGCAATAGCTGATGGTGCCGGGGGTGGACCGGCTGTCGTGCGGTGGTTCCGAGAAACGGATGCAGTAGCTGCCCGGTCAATGGGGTCCGAAGCAACTGGTGTTGCGCGACGTCTCTGGGCCCGGTCGCGTCCGTTGGCAGATCCGGGAGAGTTGTCACGACGGCTTCTGCTGGATGCGCGAGTGCGGCTGGCTGTGCGGTCGCGGTTGCGGAATCTCTCCTTTTCCTCGGTAGCCTTGCGGAGATCGGCTTCGTCTTCTTCCGACTCGATGCGACGTGCCTCAGAGTTGGTAAACGGGAGGGGCGATGAAGGCGAACGGACTGCGGAGGCGGTGCGCGATGTGTTGCGTCCTCTGGTGAGTTCTGGTATGGCCTGGCGCCGCTCGGGGCTCTTTCCACGGGCCACACGGCCGCGACTGGATGTGCGGCTGCTGGGCCGCGACTTGGAAGACGGACGCGCAGCCTCAACGTGCTGCTGGGAAGACGACGATGCCTTTCTCACGGTGAGGGGTGCAACCTCTTCAGCCGGATTGACAGTGACATCGTCGCGACCAAACATTCTCGGTGTGCTGAGGCTGATGAGGTCCTCGGGCGACATCGGGACGGGAGACCGTGGTGACCGCTTGCCTGACTTGGTGGTAGTAAATCCGCGCGACGCGGCCCAATCGTGCTCCTGCTCGCGAGGAGGGTAGGTTCCCACGGTGATAATAGAAGAGGCAGACGGAGTTGCACTGCCGACGGAAGGGCGGCGGTTGCGGCTAGACTCACGCGATTTCTGGCGGCGCTCCTTGCTCTTCTTGCGGTCGCGCGTCTTGGCAGCGTCGATGCTGTTGATGTAGTCGTCCAGAGTCTTACCGGTGGAAGGCGCGTCATCGGTGCGGAAACGGTTGCTGCGGGAGCCATGCAGGCTTGAATTAGAGGTGACGGAGCTGCTCACAGATCCTGGGCCACGGCGACGGGTTGGCCAGCGGTAGCGGTTGGTCGAGACACCCGTGCGCTCGGGCGATGTCGCCTCGACTTGGGCGACCTGGTTGACGGAACCGATTGAAAGGTCCAATCCAAGAGGAATGCGGTTGCGCGGACCGTTGCGGCTGTGGCGTCCATCCATAAGCACGGCCAGCGATGCGGGCGAAGGCGACGGCAGAGGCTGCTCTCTGGGGTCTTTCCGGCGGTACAAAGGACTTGACGTTGACGCGCGTTGAAGAGCCAGGCCGATGCTGAAGTTGCTCTCAGTGGTCTGCATCTGAACAGGGGGCGACATGGCACGATCAACAGGCGTGGCATTGCGAGAGCTGGCTCTGGGAATCTCAGCCGCCTGACCGGGAAGATCATTCAGGGTGGCTGTCACGCCCTTGAGAAGGTTCCGTGGATGGTTCGCATCATTGGGAGTCTCGCCGATCGACGGAAGTCTCTGCCGGCCGAATCCAGTAGTCGAGCGTGATGTGCTCGGAGTGTTGTAGACGCTACGCTGGGAGGGGCGGAGGAACGCAGTTATCTCGCCACCGGGTCCAATAGCAGGCGAGATGGCCGAATCGATAATAGGAGTGACACCGGCAGCAATCGGAGTGGCACCCTCACCATCCTGATTGGAGTAGAATTTGGCTCTGCGCGCATCGTCGCCAAAGTTGGTGATCAGGCGGAGGGCCGAAGACTTGGCGACACTGCGCTGGGGGCCGCGCTGCATCACACTGGGCGGGGACAGGGGAGGGCTGAGAAGCTCTGGCACGGTCTGGTGGATAGAAGGAAAGGTGATCTGGGCCGCAGACGGCGATGTCCATGGCTCGGTGGACTCCTTGTCGGTGCATGTCGCGCAACGAATGGCCAGCTCGCGCTGTCCGTTTTTGATTGCCCATTCGCCCCATTTCTTGATGAGGTGGGACTGTCTCTCCCATACAGAGGGATAGAACAAGCTAGCAACAAGGAGGGCCTCCATGTACTTGTGGTGGGAGGCATAGATCTCAATGGCATCGTTGTGGTCGCCCATGCCGATCATAATCGTAGCGGCCGCGTTGAGATCACCGCTCTCCAGCAGACGTTGAATGTAGGCGCGGCCCATCTTGTGCTGGCTGGCCTGGCTACCAATGCCGCTTAGAGCAAGGAGCATCCAGTCGGACGAGGTCATGGTCTCGGAGCTGGCAGTGATTATATCCGGGTCAATGTCGCCCAACCACTTTGCAAGTAGAATGCGGTTGGCGTGATTTGCAGGGTAGCGATTCATCTCGTCGCGGATGAGATCCCCAATGTCCTCGGTCCAGCCAAACACGGTCTGCAGCATCTGACGCCGCAGATCGTCGTTGGTGAGACGGGATCTGTCATGCAGAGAGGGCGGCATGCGGTAGGGAACATCAGTGAGCCGGCTACGGGTGAACTTGAACAGATCATGGACCTTGGCATCATCAGGACTCCGAGGAATCTCGTTTCGGAGGCGAGATGGACGGGATGCACCAGTGCGGCTGCTGATGTTTGTAGAAATGGTGGTGCTGGTGATGGCTCCCGAGACACCACTGGGAGCACTGGGCATTATACTGCTACGCTGGCGTCTGTGAACAGGGTGACGGGTGCTGTGCTGAGGCTGGTACTGCTGGTTGATATTTGAGAGTGCCGACGACTTAAGCGAGGAGCCGATCGACATGTACGTGTGCTCGGTGAGAGCGCGCGACTGTGAAGTCCTTGGGTAGTTGTTGGGTGTCTGGCTGCTGTGACCGGATCTCGACGACAGCTCGGAACCTTGGCTCGGAGCTGGGCTGATTGTGCGTCCCAGATCAGAGTCAAAGTCATCGATTGGCTCAATGTGTGTTGCATTTTGCATGCGAGCAAAAGGAGACAGGTGGTCGTCGTCGCTTTCGGAAACACCACCATCTAGCTGGACCGAGATGGAGGATTCTGTTGTGGCAGCCGTAGAGCTTCTTGTGACGGCAGACTCAGTCTCAGACATGGCACCAGCTGCAGCTGCAACTTCGGCGGCCTCGGCAGCCTCCTCGGCGGCCTTGCGTTCCTGCTCCTCGATGGAGATTGGCGGTGATGGGGGCAGCAGGTTGGCGGGATGCTGAACATCGGCGACCTTGAAAGCCGGGGCGTTCAAGTCGTACTGCTGTACAGTGTTGTTCTGGCCAAGGGTGAAAAGGCTCGCGCCGGGACCGTATACTGCAAGACCCCTCACACGGTCAGCTGTAGGGATACTGTCGTAAGTAACATGCTTTGTCCGCACGTCCCACGATAGAGTTTGGCTGTAGTGTTAGTTGATGCTTTTAAACAAAATTTGTGCCCAAAAGGACTAACCTTTCTGAATACTGAATAATGCGACCGTTCTTTGACCAGTTCATCCAGTTTGGTCCGGGAATGTAATTCTCGGTGCGCTTCAAAATGCGGACCACCTTGGCAGGCTCTGATGCATGGTGCGACTTGGCCACGCTCCATACTCTCAGGTCACTGTCGTATGTCTGGACTGCCAGCATATCCGACCGTTGGCGGGCCGAAGATGCATGCCATGACAGGCCGACGATTGGAGAAGGGCCACGCGACGTGGTGAGGTTGTGAAGAATGGTGAACCTTGGCTGCAGTTGGCAGATCAATAGGGAGCCGTTTTGGTAACTAAAGGTTAGTATTGATTTATTCTTGATTTCGTACAGATTTTGTAGGCGACTTACCCAATGGCGAATGTGCGACAGTCGGCTGCCGGTGCCAGTGCTGTGACAGCAATCTGGTCTAGTGTGCGAAAGGAAATGTGCTCTGATGTCTCGGGCTCGAAGAGGATAATTGTCCCAGAATCGTTGCCTATCATATTAGTCTTTGTGTTTCGAATTTGTAAGTAAAGTGACTGAAAAGTAAAACCTACCAAATGCAACAGCACCGTTCCGCATCCAGGTTGCAGCTGTAAGATTGCTGAATGAAGCAAACCGGGCGACCTCATTACCCGTCATAATGTCCCAGACAATGGCGTTTTGACTTGCGTCATAGCTGACTACCAGGCGGCCGGCACCGCGCTCGCTCATGTTGTCAACGGCCAACAACAAGACCTCGTCGGGGTGCCGGGAGAAGCGGCGCTCAATGGCAAGTGTGTCATGGTGGCAGACGACGACCGAGTTGCCCTGGGCATACAGAAACATGTCCGGCTGTGGCGACGCAGGGGTCAAAGTGGCGGACCATCTTGCTGATTGTGGTGGGTGGCATGGTGTAGTCTTGGGCGGATGTGATTTTCTCGCGCGAAGCCAAGGAGGACTCTGCGGCCGAGCGCTGCCTTGGTCTTGATCCGGGAGCAGACATTGTGTGTTTGTGAAGAGCGTGGCTCGTCAGTTTTTGAGTGGCTGCGAAAACGACATAATTAGCCTGATATACACAGATGAGAAGTGAAAATGGGAAAGAGAAAGAATTCACAAATCGACCCGAAACCTTTCGGAGCACAAACGGGATCGGAAGGGATACATGTGCGACTAGGCCGGGGTCGATTGCAAAAGATCAAAGAGCAGAAGTAGAACGATATAACAGAAAGAAGATACAGCAGATGGGTGTGCAAGGAAGTAGGTGGAAGGTTGCACGACACCAAATAAAAACGTGCAGCGCCCACAACACAAACAGAATAACAGAGATTGATGTATGGCATACCTAATGGAGAATATGGCGCACGGGCAATATAAAGTGTCGAAAAGTCAAAGATGTCGAGAGTCTAGGAGAGAAGGATATATGGAAAAGGATTCCACACGGCAGGGCGAGCGGTGAGCTACGATGATGCCGGGTCCGCCTCCCCGGTCGTCACATAGAACAGGCTGGTAAAGGCCGTGTTCCGGACAAGCAGGACGCAGGAGTGCCGGCGGATGTGAGCCCAGACGAAAGTTGGAAGCGCAAAAATGCCAAGCGCAGCCGATGTCGAGATCGAGAGGACGAGACAATCCTAGTTGAGATGCAAGCAGCGGCCTTGTTTTATTGGTCACCGGTTCTTGCTTCTTGGTGCTGTGGTGCTCGTTGCAATGTCTCAGCGGTCGGTGTGTTGCCTGTTTATGTGCAGTTCTGTGCAGTTCTGTGCGTAGTAGACGCTGTATTGGTATGGGTGTCTTGAACTTTGCAGGCAATGCCGGTCGGTGGGAGAAGAGTCCTTGAGTCCTTGAGAGCCGAATACCGCAGATGCCGGATCACGAACCACGATCCGATAACGGGCGCCGGAGGGGGTCGAAGTCTTTGCTGCGGCCGGGTCGTACAACAAAAAGCGCAACGGCGGGGGTCGCAGGGTCGGGCCTGGCAGATTGAGGCAGATTGGATTGGGCGTTGAAATCGGGAGGAGATCGAGTCGTCAGCGTGGAAGATGTTGAGGTCCGTCGGTCGGTCTTTTGTCTAGATTTGGTGTGAGTGAGGCTGGAATTTGCGATGAAGCATCAGCAATATGAGACAGGAGAGAGTTGTGAAGAGAGAAGATTAGACTCCAAATATCTGAGGCGCGTAACAGGTGTGAATGGAGAATAAATCTGTGACAAAAAAGTGAAAGGGGGAGTAAGAAAAGGAGAAGTGTGTGTGGACAGAAACTCGAAAAGAGAAAGAAAAGGAAGAACAAAAAATGAATAAAATAAAATCAACAGTGAAGTGGTGAAGATGGGAGCGAAAGAGAGAGGAGGGTGGGAGGAGGATAGATGGTAGCCAGACGGCAGAAGTAGAGTAGCAGTGGCAGTAGTGAGGCGACCGTTGGGCACCTGCAAGGGTGCTGAGAGAGGAAGAGAGAGGCAAGCAAGAGAGAGCAAGAGAGAGAGGTACATACATGCAGTATCTTTTTGCGGGACTCGTCTAATATGGCGCTGTGCGAGGAAGAGACGCAGTAAGAGGAACGACAGGGAAGGGCACAGCGGCAAGGTGGTGATCGTGGAGTGGTGTGGTGTGAGCTCCGGGTGTATTGGTGGTGTTTGGTGTTGGGGGGAAGAGGGAAGAAGAGGTACTGAGTGAGAGAGGACAGAAAACAGAATAATATGAAAAGAAAAGAAAAGAAATAGAAAAAGAAGCAGCCGATATGCAAGTGGGTGTGCTGGGCGCTTGTGCTGCAGCCTGATCGAGCTTGCAGAGCCGGTGGATGGTTGGTGATGTAGGGACGGTGGCGGGTGAGGGAGAGTCGGGATGAGTTGAGTTGGTAGGGGTGAGGAGAGTGGCGATGTTCTGTTGAGAGGATGAGAGGAAAGGGGATGTCAAAAATCAAACATGTCAACTGACAATCAAAAAGGAAAGAACATCTACGGCGAGGAAGGTACAGAGGATGCACTTTCCCTCTACGTCTTGTTCGCAGTTCAGGCAGTTCAGGCGGAAGGCATGGTGTCTGTGTGCATAGCAGATATGGAAAGAGCGACCCAGATTAATTGCAGCGGCTAGAGATAAAATGTTTACTCAGTAACTAATTTATCGATCAATTACTTCGTACAGAGTTGCAGTCAAGAAGCGGGAGCAGGGGCATCACTCGAGCGCATATCCATACAATGGTGAAGAGAGAGCACAAATACGGGGGTCGCAGGGTATTCCACGTCGACTCAGCGATACAAGTGGCCGCCCGCAGATAGGATCAACAACGGAAGTGACTAGTGCAGCCGGGGGCAGAGCGCAGCGAATAACGAGTGCAGCACTGTTTGACGTAGGCACAGTGAAAAGGGACGAAATGAGAAGAGAGAAGGAGCGAATGAAATGCGCTGACTGAAAAGAGCAAGAGCGAATGAGACTGAGCAGAAGGCAAGAGCGACGCATGCGATGCTAATAATATCTGCTTGCATCGTGTTGGATGAAGAGAACTGAAATAGAACGAAATAGAAGCGAAATATAATTGATAGAGAAGGAGGCGCAGACGATCTAGTTGACCGTTAGTCACGAGCTTCTACGTTCTACAGACGCATTGGACAAGAGTATCCGATCGAGGCCGAGCCGCGAGCTGTGAGACAGAACAACAGGGCATCCGGTGAGGCGGGCAGGGCAGGCAAGACGCATTGAAGAGGCAAGAGGCAAATACAAGTAAAAAGAAAACCGAACAAGGCAAGAGCGGTGATAAGAGTCAGGGTTTAGAGGAAGGCACGATCCGTCAGGCACGTCTTCATACTCAGTACTCAATCTAAAGCACAACATCGACGGCCATCAACCAAGGTACGTAAAAGCGGCATCATTGGCTCATGTTTTGATATCCCATTTCATTTGCTTTCTTCTTTCTTTTCTTTTGACGAGCAGCTACATAGTAATCCCTGCGAATACCACTCAACGTTGAGAAATCGAGAGGAGAGAGTGATGAGCTCAGTGCTAAGTGCAGTGAATAAAGACTAAATAGACAGGGGTACTAACACTAATGGCAGGTGGGTCTCTACTTACAAGAAGTAGCTTTAGTCTTTTTAGCCTTGAGTCGAGTCGAGGTCCAGCTCTACTGAGTATTTGATATCTGTGCTGAGTGCTCTGATACTGAAATACTGGCCTCGATTGGACTACTCTGTAATGATGCATTCAACTGCCATAATTAGTACGAGTGGGATTTGTTGGCCTGAAATGCGGCCTGTGATGGCTTGCAGGTGGTCGAGCGGTGGTGCGCTGTCTTTCTTTTCTTTTTCTCTTTTTTTCTCTTTTCTCCTTCTTTGTTTTCTCTCTTTTCTTATCCTCTTTTTCTTGCTCTTTTCACCTGGATATTCATGAGTCTGGCTACATACAGAGTATATTACAGTGCATGCATGAGTCTCATTTTCATGTGTTCTTGCAGTGAATCACTCTTGCTCGAGATACAGGAATACAGAAATACAGAGTACAAGTACATCCGACATCTAGAATACAGTACATACCTTAGCGCCGAGTGGATCTGCGTGTGCTGGCGACAGGGTCGTTGGAGCTAGCAATTGGCTGCCGTCAGCAAGGATGGCTGCACGCCGGTGCCGGGCACGGGCGAATCATAGGGATCCTCTAACCGCCATCACCTTGACAGGGGTCTGGGTGGGGTGGACTGTGGGGAGCATACAGAGTGCGAATAAGAGTACAAAGTACTCTGTTCTGCTCTACTTCGTATGAGGAGGAGAGAGAGAACACAAAATAAAAGCGAATCAGACGACTGTGTGACTGAGCATGTGACCAGAGTTGGCAACGGTCAGATGCAGGATGCAGAATTGGGCAGGAGCGAAGAAGAAAGAAGAGCAAAGGAGAGCTCCTTCTGCTTCCTATTTGTGCCCGCCAGAACGGGTTTCACCACGAGTCTGTCACGTTATGTCTGTTTTATCGACACGATCACGGGACTGTGAATAACAGGCTGTCAATGAACAACGACTACAAGACAACGCTATTATCAGCTTGGACGGTAAGCGACGCAATTGGGGGCTTGTTGGTGGGAGCAGCCTACGGCATGGCAACACTGTTAGATACAAAGACGGGGGTTCCCTGTCATAGAGGCGGCAACATATCTTTCTTCTTATCTGATGATTATGTAAGCATGGCATCTTCTTTTTTTCATCTTTCTTGTATTCTTCTTCTCTACATCTTGTCCCCCGTTCTACTCAATACGCATGTCTCTGCATGTTTCCCGCCAGCTGTGCTTGGCTGTATATGGCCAGCAGTGATTGGGAGATGCCTGCATTGTCTCTGTCTGTCTTTACTCTTTATATGCACTGTCACTGCATGTAGGTGCATCGGTTGCAGAGGGACAGCATGCCGACATAAGACGAAGAGGGACTGTACAGGTATTTGGTTGAGTATGTGAAAGTACCACACGCACATGCAGCCTCACACTGAAGTAGTCCTTCACGACATCCGTATATTGGGTGCTGTGCTTGTGATGAGTATATGTGCATCTTCTTAGTAGATGTGCCTGGCTGTATCACATCGTACTGGACAAAGGCTTGATTGAATACCTCTACAAGTGATGTGATCGAATTCTCTGCATTGGTATCAATGCATCGACTCAATGATTGCTCAATGATTGCCTCGGATTGGATCCGTTGCGAGACAGGTGATGTTCCTGAATTGCCATTCATGCACTGCTACCCCCCCTCAGCGTTCTTTGCTCGGTTCTTGCAGAGTACACAGTCTGCGAGACCCGGTCACATCGAGCACGATATTGCAGATGTGTATCTTGGTATCAGCGATTTGGGACTGAACCAACAGCAGACAGATATCACTGTATTGTCTGTAGATTTGATGAACTAATAACAACAAAATTACAATCACTGCGGCGTTGATGCCACTTTGCCTCGTGGACTGGTATCTGTTATCATGGCACACTTGGATTTTTGTGATCAAGAAAAACATGTGAGACGGTGAGATATCTTGTTTACTCGTCAAAAGTAGTCCGCGCATTCATTGTGATATTGTGATTCAAACTTGGGATACGTCTGCAAGGCTGCCAGTAATTACATTTTGACGGCATTGCAAGCAAGTGCAAAAACAAGAGCAAAATCAATTTTAATCTCGTTACTACAACCAAAATGCACATTGCAACGGTCAAGCCTCTGTGGTCTGTGCTCTCCCGCACACTACTTTTAAAGGAATAGAAGGAATCAATGGCAATCATAACGGACCTGATATTGTTTTTCAAAAACAAAGAGAGGCATTAACGGAAACCTCCCGGAGTGCATTGTCTCAATGGAGATATCAGAGCAGCTCATCAGCTATTTCTCTCGTTTGCCTCTTAGTAATGCGTTGATAATATCTTGTTAATGCCTGTGTTGATCACATCAAGGTGAAGACTCTGTCCCTGTCTGTGATGTGATGTGATTGTAGAAATGATGACACCCTTTGTGTAGAGGGTATCCAAGACAAACGATGAGAGAAAAGAGAAGGTTCATCATCGACAATGCATGTTGGTTCGAGCCGCCTTTCAGCTCGATCCTTCGGTGCCGATTCACCGTCTTACATCCGCAGGCCAGGACAGAAGAGGAAGATGATCTCGCTTTATTTGGTTGCTTTTCATTTTTCATTCTGTTTATGCCGTGCCATCCCTGTCTTTCGTTCCTTTTACTCTGTGAAAACGACTCTTATTGCATCACATATTGCCAACATACGACTCAATATCTACTCACTCCTCACTATTTCCATTTCATTCTATTTTCATCATCAGCGGCCAAATATGCGGCCAGTATCTGGATCTCTCTGCTTTTTGAATTTGAATTTGTTTGCCTCACTTGTCTGATCTTTCACTTCTTGGGGGCTAGGCCGGGGTCGTCACATATTATGTACTTGTTCCATAAGCTAATCACACCTTGAATCACATCACACTGGGGCTGGTCTGTGCTGACAAGGGTTTGTTGTTTCTTTCTGTCTACTCTGTAGATTTTGCCTCCATATTCTTGATAATCTGATTCAATATCAGCTTGATTTACTAAATGAGGCTGCCATGCTCTGGCCGCTTTCCAGGCCGCTGGTTGTCACGCCTTACAGCTTGTGCGCATTCTGGCTGTCTGGCTGTCTGGCTTGTGCTGGCTTGCACAGGCGATCCGGAGGTTTATGGACAATTGTTGTATTACAGCGTACGACCTTTATCTTTCTTATTTTCACTCATCTCTGCTATGATCACCACTAAGTTTAATATCAACAGTGTCTAAACTGAACAAGGCAACACACCGCCCATAAACCAAATAAGAAAGCTAGATCAGGCAAAGGCATAAGAGTGATACTAAAACTAAGATTTAGCTGCGGGAGCCGCGGTAGGTGGACTGCCCGTTCCCGTCTCGTGGCAGAACTGCTCTTTTCTTACCGCATCCTACATCCTAGTCCTAGTCTCTTTAGAAAGGTTAGATCAGGTTGGTGCTTGCATGATGTGACGAGTGTGCATAGCAGAAGCAAGGTGATGAGCATATCGAAGGATGCATAACTCCTCTCTTCACATCACACCAGCCATCTCATTTTCGTTCTTTTCATTTTTATTCTCGTACTTACAAGGTGTGATGCGTGTATTCAACGGTGAAGACTGGTAAAACGAAAACGAAAACAAGATCTACCAGCTGAACTGGCAATTTCGCTTGCCGGCTTCATCGCACTGATCATATCCCAATACGACTATTCGCCGTCTGAAGATTAGCAATGCATTAACTAGTCGGTTGACATATTGGTCCGAGGCGGGGAATAAGGGTCGGAGCATGATAGGGTGATGAGATTCTCTCTAGCGGGGATATCTATGAAGGAAGTCGGAGCTGTGGTCGGCGAACGGTTGATGTTCAATAACGGCGACATAATCTTTACAGACTATTACGATTACAGAGTCGATGAGGCAAGCTAACCAACACCTTACCCGAGTAAACAAACAATAATCATTGAATAATACTCAGTAGTGTCGACGTTGAAAGCACTAGCGATCAGAGTAGCATCTGTTAACCTTTTTATTTTTAGAACACCTTGGCTGCATGGACGTCTGCAGAATGGACGTCTGGATGGACGTCTGAGGAGGAGATGGAGATATCAGTATTGAGGAACTGTAGAGACGACATCAAAACTAAAATAAGAAGAACAGAAATATCAAAATAGACTATGCTACCATGGTCGGCTTGCACCCAACGACGCACCACGATGCACGATGCAGCGTACACGCGACGACGAGCTTTATTTAGATTTAGATGCGGCCTGCCAGCGATGCAACTGGTCTGGATTCAGTCTTTGGTTTGCATTTTCTTTCTTTCTTTTGATTCTCGACTGTGATCTCACTCCCCTGTCGGGCTCCCCTTTTGTGCAGGCAATATTCTGTACTCTGCAATAGTCGTCATCTCAAGCGGCGGTGAAGAATTGTGACTGTTGGGTCGAGATGGAGACTGAGAATATCATCCAGCCTCTTGTATTTCTGTTCTTTAGATCATCCTCGTCTTTCTGTCTACAGTCTACAGTCTTGGGTTATCATTTCCTGTCGCACAACAGAAGCCACGGCCGCAATAACAGTGTATACAGAAAGTAAAGTGCTTGCATATCTCGTATCAATATCAACTCTCTCTGTCGGAAAGGATTCTGCAGCTTGTTCAAGGTGCAACAGCCGATGAGCGTTGGGCTCGATTTTATATTGAGAGGTCAGAGTGTTAGAGTGAAGTGTCTGCGGGTCTGCAAGCACTTTGCTCGAAATTACACGCCGGGCATCATGAACTATGTTAAACTACTGTCGTGGCCATCGTGACCTATCGACTTAATGTCAGCCCTATTCAGTCAAGTCAGCTCGATGCCAGAACCACGATGATGCTCGTTGGCAACTTTCAAGTGAATACTGAACAGCAAGTCAAAACAAGTCTTGAAAAATAAGCAGAAGTCTGTAAATTGCTGCATCTTCCTAACGATGCTGGCTGATGGTTATGGGTTTGAGTCGATGATTTGGTTACTCTGATTTCAAAATAATAAAAATTGTGAAGGCAATGTTTTTCTCTCGAGACTCATGTTTTATTTTATTTTTTAAAAAAAACTTTTGGCTCACATTTTACTCAATTCGTATCCAGCAAAAAACAAAAAAACAACATACAAAACGCTAAAAAAGTCAAAAAAGAGAACCGAAAGGTGCTCTCGAGCCGGGG